>JBAMIG010000003.1:6023537-6038143 GCA_037177335.1 Kiunga ballochi
ATAAAGAATTCTGATTATCAAGAGGATCTCTGTATATACATATATACATGAAGATCTTCTTGACAGAACAAAGTTGCACAGCACAGTACAGCAGCCAGACCACCATTCTGGCTGCTTTGATGCTGGACAAGACACGTTTAAAAAAAAAAAAAAAAGTGATTCTGTTTAAATGAATGGTGCAGCATTTACTTCCTACAACATCGACATCACTTAAAAATCAAACTGCAACTGAATCTAAACAACATTTGCAATACCTTTTACACAGAATGTGCCATGTAGAAAATATTTGTGTCCTGGCAATGACAGCTGCACCATCACAATCACTATTCCTGTTTGCACAAGCACTCCCCCCTCCCCCCAAAACAGATGTAGCTGTGAGTAGACTACATTTGTTCTTCTAGATTGGAAAATATGAACCCTTTTAGCACAATGATAATAGATATTTACTATACTATATTTATTATTAGTAACAAGGAGTTTGAAATACAAATACACCAGTGACACCAGCAAGCTTTTTTCAAGACAGTGGAACCTTGATGTTCCACAAAGTTTTGGTTTCACCATCCCTACGTAAAACCAGTATTTGCTAAATGTAATATTTTACACCAACAAGCCATTTTTTCTAAGTTACAACCCTTCTAGTCATCTTAAAATGTTCTGCATGCTTGAAAATGCAAAATACTTACATAAAACATGTTTGCAAAACAGAGCAATGTAACAGAGTATTGAAGCAGAACATAGCAGTGTTGTAGCTACAGTCGGGTGTTAGTTACAGTTGTCATCTGTGCAAAATAAGCTGCAGCTTGGAAAGGGTAGTTTTTACCGAAACTAATGTCAAACCAAAAACATCCTTGTGATGGTGGAAAAGCTGCCTGGATAATTGGATTTAAACAGTGGGGTGCTCAGAAGCTTCTGTATTTGAAGAAGGGAACATATACCAAGAATGGGAAACTCCGCTCCTCAGTTGCAGTCCTGCGAGGTTTGGGGCTTTCCCTGCTGCAACACACCTGACTCACATCAGGCTTAATTAGCAGACATATGCAGAGCTTTACATCCAACTCTGTACAAGTCTGCTAATTCCACAGTGATTTCAGGTGTGTTGCAGCAGTAACTTTAGTTATTTTGAGGTTTTCCTGTAGCCATTTAAAATTCTTTTAAGCAACTTTTAAAGGTTTGCACTCCTGTATCAATATTTTGTTTAGATGGATTTAGACTATATGAAATCTCACTGTGACTCTGTTATGATGCAGAATATCTTCTTTTGACTTCTTTGTTAGCATTAGTTTTATAACCACTTTACCATTATTAAATACTTGGTGAACATTAAATTATAAGAGGCTCTGGTCCACTTGTCCATGTGTCCATGTTTCAATGACTACACATGTAGGTGCTGTCATCAGTTTGGCATTTATCTTTTAAAAGATCTGTTAGGAAGATATATTAGATGATGTCACTTCATCATCACTTGTATTAATGGTTACTATACCATGTAAACATTTTTTTCATGCTTTAAAAAGGATGCAAACTCAAAAAATCACCAGTTGCACCAAGATGTCTCATCCTATCTTATCTGTTTAACCTGTTGTTTTTGATGCTGCCGTGTCTTACAAAGGCTCATTACAAACTTCAGAAAGTGTGTTTTCACTGCTCGTTTGAATGAGGTTACAGTATATATATGGCCTTGTCAGAAGCATAAGCCAGAAGAAAAATAACCTTCGTGATTTCTTCAGCTTCTGCTACATGTTGGAGGAACCAAATATATCAAAATCCCATTCCTTATTCACTGATGTTAGGTTTCCTCGTAGGCATGAAGTCCTTCCCCACCTCAGTAAAATGCTTGTAAGGTTCATCATTCACAGGAGAGTAGAGATCAGATTTTTCAGTTTATTTTTTTACAGATCACTTGGTTGAACCATATTATATTATTTACTTATCATTAAGGTAAACCAACATGAATAATTTCTTTTTAAACCATCTTAGATTAATACAAATAGAACCAGAACCTGCTTTTTATCACTGCATCATTTCTGCTACTTGCAAGTAAATATAAGACATGACCTCACCTTCCATTTGATTTAACACTTCTGATATCACTCCATGTCCTTCTGTAAGATTACCTCATATATTTTTTCCTAAACTCAGCTGCACCACATATGCTGTACATTAGCACACTTTCAAGTCCAGAAGGAGCTATAAATATGTGATTAGCCCTTGGACTTGCCCTAGTCACCTGTGCTTCCACAGCAATCATGGGTGTTTGGATTCTGTACTGCTGGTGACACTAAGTCACTGGGCTACTTACAGTAATGGGCTGACACCTCCAGCCGTGTTAATTGGGTCAAAAAACAAAACAAGCTGGACCAGCTTGATGAATCACCTCTTGAACACACTGTGTCACTACTAAGGCCATAATTTGAATTAACAGGTTTATCTCTGTCTTGACAGGTGTTGAGCAAGCAAAACACCCCTGTGGAGAACAATGTTTTTGCGCATGTGAGTGTGTGTATGTGTGTGAGACTCAGCTGATGACCACTTAAGTGGATTGACCTCTCCAGCCATGTCAGGTTGGTGTACAAATCAATCCAATAGAGCGCGACCAAAAGGCCAGAAAGATTTTAGTGACCAAACACTTGTTTGCTTAATCACGTTGCTGCTCACAGAAAAGAAGTCTTTGTAAATGAACGTTTTCTGAAATACATCAAACACATACATTTTTTGACTGGTTTGAGACTTCGAGATGACTAGATTACCATTATTATAGCTATCATCAGCTTCCTTTTTAAAAAACTTTTTCAACCTTACAGATACTAATCGCTGCAGTTTTTCAGAGGAATCCCCGTCCATTCTTTCTGAAATCTAAGATTCCTGCTGCTCCTTGGTTTGTAGTTGTCTGATTCTCCTCTACAAACACGTCATGCATTTTCTATAGAAAACTGCTCCGTTACACAAATGAGATGAACAGTAATACACACCACAAACTTAGTCTTCCTCCAAACGTAGCGGGATGCTTTTTCTCCTCTTTGAAGAACCAGACACCAGTTTTAAAAATGGTTTTCCAAGGTCTCCCTGAGCCCATGTGGCTAAATCAATCATGATGGCACTAGGTTTCTCATGCAATGCTGCCTGAGAGCTTGAAGGTCATCTAACACAGGTCTTTGGGCCTTATTCTACTATAACCACGACTAATCTAACTAATCTAATAAACAGTAATCAAACTAACGTGACTTATCCAAGTCACAGTGCTTTACTGTTTTTGTAATTTTCCTTAAAATGTGTTTGGTTTATTCTTGCGGTCTCAGAAAGCAGCCTACTTCACCTACTGCGACGAGTCACCTGACAAGCACATCAAGCAGATATAAACAATGGAGGATGGAGAGAGATGCGAAAAATAATCACTATTTGGAGTTTGTGTCAGCTAAAGATGACAATGTAAAGGTTCGTTGCACACTCTGTGTTGGCGAAAATGTGTTATCTAGCTTCAAAAACACTACGTCAAACTTGAAAATACCTTTGGAATCGCAGCACAGCACCGTCATCCTTAGAGAGAAAGTTCCAGCAGATGGTGCGAAGCATAGAGCTGCGAGTAATGCAGGAGGCCCCCCACCACCCAAGCAACAAAAGCTGGACTTTGACACAAAACCAGTAAGTATCTCCGATGGTTGAGAGATGCCGACAGGAGGGACAGAGTAAAAAAGCTTCTTATAGCAGAGCGCCGCACAACTGCTCCTGCAGCACAGAACCCCGTTTGTGTGCCCACATCTTCTGCCAGCCAAAGTGAGATGGACTTCTTCACGTTTGAGGCAGAACCAGAGGAGAATGCCTACTCTGCAGGAAGTAATGGAGTTTTCAAACAGAAAGAACATTTTCCTAAAGTATAATGCTCAAACCCCATCAAATGTTCCTGTGGAGCGGGTTTTCTGTCTGGGTGGTTTGATGCTCACACCTAGAAGAATTAGACTTTCAGACAAGAGGTTTGAGAAGCTTCTGTTAATGAGATACAATCATTGGTTTACTTGTCCCACTCTGCTGTTTCACTCCTAACTTGTTCTTGCACCATAAGATTAGTCCAAACTAAGTAGACAACAGCGCTTACATATGTTGCTGCTGTAATGCTATAAACGTCAGTTTCAGTGTTCATAAAACATGTTTAAAAGAATTTATTAGACACATGTAGACAATGAATGGCAGGTTTTGGCACGTGTCAGATCTAATAAGTAATATGTTTAGCAAAGTCAAGAAAGACTGTTTATTTATTTTTAGTTTTTTTATATGAAAACATTTATTTTTCATTAAATTGTTTTTAAGTTCAACTTAAAATATCATGACTGGAGGGACATGTTGACGTTAAAAATAAAGTCAGTATTGGGAAAACAGCTTGTTATTTTTATGTTGAGTTGGGGGGTGTTGAGAGCTGCTGAAAGGAACTAATAAAGTAACTCCTAATGTAACTTAGTTCCTTTTAAAATATAGTAATCAGTAAAGTAACTAAGTTACTTTTGAAGGGGGTAATCAGTAGTCAGATTACTTTTTCAAGGTAACTGCGGCAACACTGGCCATTACACTTTGAGATTTCCACAGACCCCCTGAATCTTTTGTCTTCTGCCCTGTACATGCTGAAAGACAAAAGTTCTTCATTGAGAAATATTTCTTGAACTCTGCAATTATTCTGGGTTGAAGTTTGATACAAAGTGATGAGCTTTGACCCCTCCTTGCTTGGGGAGACTAACTTTCTTAACTTTTTGTTCCCTTCTGTCCTTATAAAATCAATCCTCAAGGCTGTCCAACAAAATGTTGGTATGATAACTGGCTAGCGGCCATCAAGCGTCAGTGCTGATAGTAAACCTTACAATCCTTCCAAATATGCAAAAAATGGTTCAGATCATTTTGTGACTGGTGAGTAAAATATTCATCATAACATTACTGTTCAAAGCGTATGGTTGTTTTTGCACAGATACCAAAAATACCACAAAATGGCAGGTTAGAATAACAATAACTAGCATCTGCTATTGCTTTTGAGAGTTCTTTATCTTTCTTCTTAGTGCCTTCTTCACAGCGTGACAAAGGATAGTCAGGCTAAAACAGACATTTGTTCAGTCTACCACCATTATTGCCTCTTTTTCTAGCCTATACACAAGGGATCAAGTTGGGTCCCGAGGACAGATGTCCTGCAAATATTGAAAGTTTCCAAACTGAAACACACCTGATTCAAGTTAAAGTGATATTAATGTCTTGTTTTCAAGTTCTGTACAGGTCATTTATTGACCTATTGTTTTGAATCCAATGTGCAAATGCAGAGAATTGTGGAATACCTACAGGTTACCGGCCCTTGAAGACCAGATTGGAAGATTCCTGCTATGCACAATAATGAATTGACATTATGGATGATTGTCTTTCAAAATCAAGAAAGAAAATGTAACATTTGAATGCGAGTGATAAAGGGATTGGTTTTACTGACAAGTTAGCTAAAATAAATTTGAAAAGAAATTACAATTGTCTCAAGGATAGTTGGAGCAACACAAAAGAGTTTTCCTACAAGGCAGGTTAAACAGATTTTTTTGGGTGGATTGAACAGAGCTGTAGATAGCAAAGGCTCAGAAATCCAGGTGAAAATTCAGGACTGGTGATCAGGCAGACAGGTTCCATTAAAATTATCTTCAGCTCATTGACAAGAAATAAAAGACTAGCAACAATCCAGAGTTAAATAAATATAAGCTTGGTGTTTAAAGCAGTTGGCGCGTAATACGCCTTATTTCATACAGATGTGCCAGTTAACCAGGACATGCCTTCTGTAAACACCAGGGGAAGACAGCACAAGTGTCAGAATTAAGAAGACCAACCACACTGTGTTGGTAATAGATAAGATATTTCATTGTGTGAAAGAGTAGATCTTCATCTAGACAGTCATTTCAGTAATGATCACAAAAAGTAATTGAGGAGTCAGTTATTAAACTTTAGTTGTCATATGTCAGATAATGTTGCTTTTGAAGAAAAGCTTTTAATGTTTTAAGACTCATGAATGAAACTAAAATATATTTTTTGTTCTTTCCAGACTGAAATATCAGGAATGCCTGGTTTTCTAATTCACATAAGAATGTCTATATTCATTGATCCAAGTTAATCTACTCAATAGTTGAGGGTTGTATTACATAAATTATATAGCAATAAAACACAGTGGACCATAAATTATACAGTGTTTGTCCAGAAACCTCAATCTGCAGCTGATCTGAAGAAATCTGGAGAGTCTTCTGGGTTAAATCTTGTGTTGTAACTTAAAGAGGACATATGCTTTAAATCCTTCCTTTCAACATGTAACTCATTAATTCATTGTATGCATATATGAATACATGTTATGCCCGGCCCCCCTCTGGGTCAAAGAAAATTCAACTCTATCTTGGTCCACCACGTTTGTAGCTTGATAGCAGCGATACGCTAATATCCCAGCAGAGAAACATTTTATTGGTGTGTTTACTAATAAATGTCAACATATCAAATTCACAAATTTCATTACCTTGAAGTCCACAACCTTATTTGGGACTGATTGATCACAGATATTTTCTTACCTCATCTTCCCTTGTCTCTGCAGCGTTAAAACAGATAAAATTTATCAGTGATTTGCACTGCACCCTGTATTACTCTATAGAGATGATTTTTTTAGAACTTCCTCTTCATGAACTCTTTTCATTGTGAATCCCACAAGCTCCTACCCTCAACACATCTGTCACACTGCAAGTGGTCCTGTTAGGGTCCTTTAATGGTGCCTGGTATTAAAGGAATTGAAAGGAAGTAAGTCTTGTCATGAAGTTCTAGGGTTAAAAGGAAAGTGAAGTTCATTAAAAAAAACTCTAATTAAAATACAACCTAAATTAGCTCTTGCAGAGATCTGTCCATTGGCCACACTAAATCAGATGAAAAGGCTTGTCACAGGTATGTGTGTGTTGCTGAAACTATGCATGTAATTTCCGTTTATGCAGAGTTATGAATTGCTCTTCCACATTTCTTTTTACACTGATTTAAGCTCTACAAATATAGCTTGGCGAAGGCTAAATGTATTTAGTACTTTATTAAATGTCATGACATATTGCAGGTAGGTTTTTTTGCTAAAAAATGTGGATAGATATAAAATCTACCAAAGTCCATACAAAACACAAGCTGTGCAATTCCAGTAAGAGTTTATTTATTTAATATAGCAAATCCAGCAGCACAAAACTAAGGAGGCACAAAAAGGTCATTCCGGTTTGAGTCATGACAAAACCATAATAAAAACCACTCAGGTAGGAATTTATTACTTACAATAGTCGAAATCTTAAAGGGCTAATAGGCTATTATATAAAATGGAGCTCTGAGCTTATAATCTTCTATTTGTGTTAATTGCCTTAAGGTTAAATACATTAAAACAATCCCTAGAGTAGTTTTATTTTTCATACATGTGTTTTGTAGCTTTAAATCTATCTGTGATAAGAAGGGTTTGGCTCGAGTAGAGGAAACGCCTGACTCCCGATGACGTCACACAGAGGTGACTCACCCTCCCCAACTTGAAAATTTTAACGCTTTCACCCCCACCAGGAAGCAGCTGCTGCTGCTTGTCAACAGACACGCCTCCCGCACACCGGCTACAGCCTGAACTGCAGACTCGCTCAGTTTTGTATTGCTTTGTTTTTGGTTGTTGGATGGTTATTTTTTAACCATAAATTTTTTTGTGTATAGCAAAATAACATGTCCAATTGAAGAAAATGTGTTTTTTTTGTGCAATTGTGGGCACATTATATAACCTGCTAAAAGAAGAAAACCTACGATAAAAAGGCGTTCATATTTGGGAACCCAAAAACACAGTGCGGGAACATCTTTTTATTTGCGAGTGACACTTTTCTGAAGACAGCTTCAAGAACTTCAGCGTTTTTAAAAGTGGATTTACTTCCAAGTTGATGTTACAACCTGGGGCAATTACCACCATCAGAGGAGCAGCAGGAAAAGCAGCAGTAAGTACGACGGCAGCAGTCAGTCAGTCAAAACTGTAAGTTGTCTCATCAATGTCAAAGAAAACAACATGTAACCTAAATATACCATTTCTATACACATTCAAATAATACACATCAGACATTGTCCACAATAAATGAAAATCATTGAGTCCCATTTTGAGGCAACGTTACGGGGTGGGCGGGGAAATATGAGGGTCTTTCTGGCGGCTCAGTGAGTGCAGGGCTGAAGAGCGCGAGGAGCTGAGAGCAAGCCATAGTAAGCCAATCCCAGTTCTGGGTAAGAGACCTCACTGCATGAGATAAGTGGTATGACAAAACTATAGTATGATGCATGTTGCGAAATGCATTTTATTACAAATGTGCATAGGACACACTGTAAAACTGCCAATGTAGCATAATATAAGGACTTTAACCAAAATAATAGCTTCAACCAAACCTTCAATTTGTATTTTAGACCCAATTCCAACTAGATTATTCAAGGAAGTATTTTCCTTATTTAACACATCGGTACAGAGTCTGAACAATATATAATTTTTAACAGGATATGTACCTAATCTTTTAAAACCGCTGTAATTAAACCTTTACTAAAAAAAACAACTCTTAATCCGGAAGTGTTAACCAATTGTGGACCAAAATCCAACCTCCCTTTTATGTCTAAAATTCTCGAGAGAATAGTTTTAGCTCAACTATCTTCCCATCTGAACAGAAATAATATGTTTGAAGAATTCCAGTCAGTATTTAGAGCTTATCATAGCACAGAGACAGCACTGGTGAAAGTTACTAATGATCTTCTCTTAGACTCAGATAAATGACTCCTGTCTGTTCTTATCTTGTTAGATCTCAGTGCTGCATTTGGCACCATTGATCACAACATTCTGCTACAGAGACTGGAATATGTTATTGGTGTTAAAGGGACTGCACTAAGCTAGTTTAGGTCATATTTATCTGATAGATCTCAGTTTGCTACTGTAAATGACAAGTCTTCCTTACACACCAGAGTAAGTCATGGAGTTCCTCAGGGTTCTGTGCTTTGACTGATACTTTTTACACTATCCATGCTTCCTTTAGGTAATATCATCAGACAACATGGTCTAAACTTTCAATGCAGATGATACTCAAATTTACTGACTGAAGCCAGATGAAACCAATCAGTCTACTAAATTACAAAGGTGTCTTAAAGATATGAAGACATGAAATGGACTGTGAATTTTCTCCTTCTGAACTTAGACTAGACAGTTATTGTATTTGGACCTGAAAATCTTAGAACAAAATTATCTAGTGTTGTAGTTAATTTGGATGGCATTTATCTGGCTTCCAGTACTACAGTAGAAAACCTTGGAGTTATTCTTGACCAAGACCAGACTTTTGCAATTTCTTAATTATGGGTTGTCCCAAATATGCCCTAAAGAGTCTCCAGCTGATCAAAAAGGCTTTCTGATGAGAACTATCAAAAGAAATCATATTTCTCCAGATTTATCATCTCTTCATTGGCTTCCTGATAAATTTAGGATAAAGCTCAAAATTCTTCTCACCGAGAAGCCATTCAGCTATCAGGCTCCTCTCTTATGGAACAGGCTCCCAGTGTTGGTCAGGGAGGCAGACACCCTCCCTACCTTTAAAATCAAACTTAAGACCTTTCTTTTTAACCAATCTTACAGTTAGGGATAGTTTAGCCATTTGTTAGTTTTGCAGTCATGGGTACACCCTATATTATACTGAGCTTTTTACACTTCTTTAATTTACTAATCTTCCTTGTATCGATATATGATGTTATTAACATATGTCTCCACTTTCTGCCTGTCTTGCTGGATAAAAGCTTTAGTGTTAATGTTATTTCAATGTTATTCTGTTTTTCCTGTCCTCTCCACACCAGTCAGTCGAGGTGGATGGCTGCCGTCCTTGAGCCAGGTTCTGCTGGAGGTTTTGTCTTCCTCTTACAAGGGAGTTTTCCTTCCCACTATTGCCTAATGTTTGCTCAGGCTGGGGATTCGATGCAATCTTATGGTTTTGCTTGTATAGGCTATTTGATGAATTGGCTGAATATGTGAAGCGCCCTGAGATGACACTTTCATAAAGTGGCACAATATAAATAAAGTTGAATCAAATTGAACTGGCGCCCTTTCCAAGGTGTACCCTGCCTCTTGTCTGTTTACTGCTGGGATTGGTTCCAGCCACCCCGCGACCCCGTTTGGGAATAAGCAGTAGAAAATGGATGGATGGATGGATGGATGGATGAATTGAATTGAATTGGGACATCCATCAGCAGCCAGGTATCTGAAACAGTCTTCACTCCCCCAGAGTGGGAGATAGAATATTATATTGAATGAATTGAAGACGATAAGCAGATGAGAGCAGAGGACAGAGGCTCAGTGCACCATACTTTCCCCAGCTTCTGGCTTATAAAGCAACCTAGCGTCAGTTGTGTAGTTAACCCTGTTCCTCACTGACCACATCATAAGGCTCATTAAGTCATTTTTAGTTACTAAATGCTACATGAAAGTATTTGTCATACAGCTAATAGAAAGACGGCTGGGGCCAATCCAACTGGTCAGGTGCCATCACCACCTCCCCTCACGCCAGTGGAGAAGTTCTGTCCCTTAAAACAAGGGTTACTGGTGGTTGATGGTATTCCTGTGGGTTATTTATTACAGTGTACCTCACAGTGACTAAATGATATTTACTATGGTTTACTACAGTTTACTTATTCACATGTTTTAAAAAATTCTAATTCTAAACAAACATCACTGAAAGACTTTGTGAAGAACAGTAATTATTGTTTCACTTGTTCATCATGCAGACTTTTTTTATTCAGCTGTTTATGATGTATTCTGTAATCTTATCTGCAATACTCTCATGTGTTACTTATGTCTGTAGTTGTTGGTAATTTGTAATGGTCTTTATTTAGCAGTTTCTGATAAGTTAATATTGGACCTTCCAGAAACCAACCAGCATGTCTCATTTTTACCAGACAAAGTATATTTGCATATTTCTGCTGTAGGATGAAGATAAAAATATCTCTTTTGTGATAGAACTAGACAATGCTGGGGAGCCACAGAGGTGTCATGTATGTATATTGCATACCCACATCAACATAGGAGAACGTCAGTCTTTTTTAAACAAAATTTCCTGCAAATTCAAACTCAGATGAAAGTTTATTGCCTCAACAGCCTCTTCTCAGTGTACAAACTTGTCTGCTGTTCCATGTAAAATATGTTATTGTGTCAATCAACAATATTTTTTTAAATTCACCTTTCACAGATGCGAGCAAAGAAGCTGTTAAAGGGTCCATCTTCAAAGGCAAATAAAACAAAGTGAAATGGAAATAGATCTTATACAGGTTAAATGAAGGGAAAATATTTGTTCATGAAGCCAAACGTAAAGTAGAAATCCTTGATCATCACCTTAGTGTGGGAACTGTATGTAAAGATGATTCTATTACATGTTAAATCATATGTAATGTAATCAAAATATTTATATTTGGATTTTTGGTTCCGTGTAACTCTTCTTTTATCAAATTCAGAGGTTTGTTGCAGCGAACTGTACAGATGGGAGTCATTTTAGTACAAGGCGGACTACAAATACGGTAGCTTTTCCTACATGTTCTGCATCACCTACACTGTATAGAAATGTCCCTGTCGCACAAAAACGAAGAGCAATGCACAGAATGTGTTCTGTGTGAGAGCTGACCCATGGTTTGCTTTGTTTTTGAGATGATTTTGTTCTGCTGATTGATGAACATTTTCTTAAAAACAAAATATTTAAGTTTGCTTTAGATTTGCTTTGCTATGTTAACATACATCAAGACATTGGCTTCCTCTACACCAGGGGTGTCCAAATTCTTTACTTTGTAGAACCAAAAATTACTTTGGGTGGATAGTCGTAGGGAAAAACAAAAAATGTATGTTTCAGGAAGTGGAATTCAGTATGCTGCACCCACTGCAAAATGTTGTCCACTTCAGATAATGATGGAGCTAATCTGATAACTTGCCCGTGTGGCACTTTCTTATACAGTTGATGGCAGGAGTAGGGTATGCTGTTGTGAGGTTAGCTTTGAACGCAAGTCTTGAGCCTTCATCTTTTGCTCCTCTCCTGTGTACTATGACAAATTATTAAAAATGTTGCATTTAATAGTGTCGATGAAGATTGTATTTTTAAAACAGCAACTTTAAGGTTGCATAATACTGCATTATTAAAAAGACAATGGGCTGTGGGCCAAAAATAATCCCATTTGGGCCAACTTTGGCCCAAGGGCCCCAAATTGGACAGCCCCGCTCTACACTTAAGCTAATTAAGACTAACAGGTATTTTGATAGAAAATCAACTTATTCACAGCAATGCAACACATTCATTGCGTTTCTATAGGTTCAAGCTGCTCCCCTTTCTTGTAACAGCTTTTTGTTTCTGGGGTAAGATCCATTTACACAATTTTATCAAAGACATTTCCCCCATCATGACAAAGTCACAAATTTTCTAACACCTAAGTTGGACTTTTTTCTTGTCAAATTAGAGCCAAGATTTCTATAGAAGCAGCAGGAGTTTGTGTTGACTTCTTTGTCCTGCCTTGGCAGGCCTTATTACTCGCTAAATGGGTATTCTTTCTTCCGTTTGTCAAATTACCTTTGTTCAACCAGAAAGTGTATCATAAAATTGAAGACAGTTTTGTTTTGTTTTGATTTGATGGTTTTTTTTTTTTTACATTGCAAGCCACATTTTCTAAGTTCTCTTTTGTTACGGAATGCAGGACAATACTAAAACCCATCATTTTATATTTGTAATCTATAGTAGAATAGTTGCTCTGCAAGCAAACTGCTTGCATGATCTTAAGTATTTCATAAGAAGCTACTGAGAACATTTTATGACTGCAGGATTCATGGCTACAAAATCACAATTATTTACAAAGTCTAGATTTGGCCTGCTTGGCTAAGTTGTTCACTGCAGAGTGTTTTATCAGAAGACACCTACAACCACAATGTTCTTATTGGCCCGTTAGACTCACAAACACAGACTGCATGAGTCATCAGCATATTATGTGTGTGTGTGCACTTTCAATCTGAAGGAAATGTGATTTGCTGGTGCGTATTTGTGTGTTAAGACGGTCAATGTCAGTACAGGACATTATGGTCATTAAGTATGTCCTCAATCTGGGAGCAGACGTTAAACCGTGACTGTTTGTCAGCGTTTGCCTGTTGTTATACCAGTCTGACGTCCTTCACATATTAGACAGTCTGTGTGCATAAACTGATTCTTAGTTAATAAGTTTCCCTGATGTGTCTTTTTCTTTCTGTGTTTTAAAGTTGTGTACTGCATAAGGTTAAGTTTAAATAGTTAATTTTCTATGCCACTTAGTCCAATCTAAGATCCTAGGAGGCCAATAATTAGCAGACAAGAGGCACACTCTGGACAGGTTTCTAGTCCATCACAAGTTTCAAATTGCTGTGTTGTCACTAGAGTTGCTTTATTTAACCTCCTACCTGTGTGTGTAAGAGAATGATTGTGTCTGTGTGCCATGTTTACTTCATTTGACAGTGAGAGGATCCAGTTCTCACTCCATCTTCTATAAACATTTGTAGGTAAGTTTACTATCAGAAATTAATGCAGAATATACTTATTTTAGTGTAATTATTAGAGGCAAAATCTGGTGGGAAAATATGTTTTAGATACAACTTACTGGATTAATATGTTGAGATAGTGAAGTTTAAATGCAAGCATATCTTATCCTTTAATAAATCAAGTATGTTTAAAATGAATTTTTGCACATCTGTTGCCTGACTCAAACTGTGTAGTTGAAAGGCTTATCCAAGAATTATTAAAAAGTACCATATGAATATTAATGTTTAAAAATTTAGGCCATGTCTCTAATTTTGTTTGATTTAGTTTTATTGAGGTATACTAGAAGATTAACAGCAAAAGTAATCTCAAGGCACTTAATAACTTTGCTCTGCTACAGTTGCATTAAGTAAACCTTAAAGCTTGCAAAAAGCCAATAATCCAAAGTAATCTAGGTTACATTATTACTGAAGCAGCTGCAGCAGCAAAGCACCAAATCTTGCGAACACCTGGAGTGATACACAAAAAACCTGATGTAGTTTCAGCTAAAACCATGTGTAAGCATACAAGCAAAAGATGTTTAGGTTAACAGAACGACTGACATTCTCCTTTATTTATTTATTTGCAGGAGATGACTATTTAGCTTGTGGGCCATATAGTCTTGCAACAAATTACAAGAGAAGAAATTGAGAACAGTAAATTGAGTAAATTGGTGGTTTTATAAGACAATTGTACTGTTTTGTGGGATATTTTGACAAATCCATATCACACAGCTTAGGAAAGTGTGTTAAGTTGCAAAAAAAAGTGCAGGTTATGTCTTCTTTAAACAGTGTTTGAAAGTGTAAAAAAGCACACAAGCCAACTAAAATCTTATGCCAGATAATCACTGAGATCTCCAAATATTTGTTCTCTGAAAACCATATTAGTTGAGTCTTACTGCAGGTGCAGCTCCACTTCTGCATGGCTGCTGTTTTTCTAAAAAAGAATAAAAGAAAAAGAAGAGTTCTGTTTCCCATCAGGAAGAAATCCATCGCCGAGGGATCCCGAGCTGTGATTTCTGTGGATAAACTTTTCATTAACGGA
>JBAMIG010000003.1:6045383-6055815 GCA_037177335.1 Kiunga ballochi
CATGTTTTTTAATTGCATTACAGGAAATAAAGAACTTTTTCACAATATTCTAATTTTCTGAGACAGTCCTGTATAAAGGTTCTGCCTCCTATTCTTGCAGTTAACATAATACCTCACAGACATATACGATTTTTAAATATCACTGCTGGAAACTGCATTACATGTACTTCACATCAGTGCATGTGGACATGGATCTGCAACCCTCTACTATAGAGCTTGTTTCAGGGAGCAGCAGTATGTAGTTTTGTAGAAGAGCAAATCGTCTACCAAGAGAACAGTGTTGCTTGATCTAAAACTCTTTAACAGATCATACCATCATGTGCCCGATCAAACATTTTCCACAGCCACAAGGTTGAAGATGTGCTTCAAGAGAGCGGGAGAGGCATACAGATTATAAAACATTTACATTATTTTCTCCTTAAAAATCTGATCCACAGGATGTCAGATAGATATAAATTCATAAAGTAATCTTCTCAGTGGTAGCTTTGAAGTCTCTACCCTATAAGTTAGGTTTGAAATGGGATTTTCTTACTTTTCCTCCAGCAAAAATAAATGCATTAAAACATTTAAAAAGATGTAGTCATATATGTTCACAAGGAGGTTGAAAGTGTTGTATAAGCGGATTTTGACAAAGTTTATTGGTTTCTGAATTTTAGATATGAGCTTCTTACTCAAGTAGACCAATCAAATTTGACAGTCAAAACTAAATTGTAGCAGCTACAGGACACCAACCTGTGCCCCTGCTGGGCGAAACTGCCAAAACAACAAAAAAATAACTTTCCAGTTATGAACATAAACATGTGATTAAACATGTTTTATGCAACAACATTTTCCTTTCAGGAAATAATATTAGATGCCCATATATTCATGCACCAACAACACACTGAGCAGAATTCATTATTATATCTAAACTATCTGCCCAAAATGTTTTCGGCCACATGACGGGGGAGCTGAAGAGCCTGCTAAGGCCCCACTGTGTCAGTACAGGAATACAAAAGTAATATTTTTGGTCAAGTATTAAATAGTCATTTATTTGTGTTTTTTAATAGGTGGATTTCAAACTTTCATTTAATTTTTATTTAAAGAAGAGAAAAAGAGCACTGAACTATGTGATGCTCATCCATTATTTTTCTTATTTGAATTTCTATTTGAAAAAAACTTTCCACTTATGAGCATAAACATGTGATTAAACATGTTTTCAGCAACAACGTATTCCCTTCAGGAAAAATTGTTAGATGCCGATTTTTTATGTGAAAATGGATTACAATATATTCAGAGCCTTAGAGCTATGTTACCAATTTTGTTACATAGTTAAGTACGTAATGTTTCTTTCTATCCATAGACTGTATAAAAAGGTATAAGAAATAGCCCATCATTATCATTTGGAACCATGTCATGCATAGATATGATGGACTGTTTGCCTTGGTCCTAAGACATCTGAGAACTCACCAATTAATTCTTTTGTTTTTTTTTAGTCATCCACGGTTGAAAGAGAATAAAAAATTTACTAATTAGATATTAAATGGATGGATTATTGTCATTCTCATACACATGGAGGATATGATAGATGGTAATGCCAGGGAATTTTCTTATGTATTGGACATGTTTTCTTTGTGGCAACATCTAAAAGAACTGACCCGCAATCAAGCTCATATTCTGGACTTGGTTTCTTCTAACGGTCTTGATATTTCCTCTGTTGGATTAACTGACTTGGCCTCCCCTGATCATATGAGGAAGAGGTACAATAATAAGAGAAAAAGTATAAAGTTTTTTGATAGTTTCATTCAGAAAAACTTGAATGTAATGGATTCTGTTGCACCAATAATAATCAAGACCACTTTTTGCTAACAGAACACACTTTGACAAAATACCAGCATGTTCACAAACCTAAAAAAAAAGAATGCGGAAAAACTGAACATTAGTGAAGGGAAAAAAAAACTTCAATTCTATTATGAGCTGTACAAACAAAGTCTGCAAAATCATGATGGAGCTGTGTAATTCCAGAGAGCGGTATCTATCTCCCATGATTAACAAGAATGTCAACAATTCTCACTCTGTTTGATTGAAAAACTTTTAAATCCCCCTAAATAATTCAGCTTATTTTTTCCAATGAGAAATGCTATGAAGTTCATTGCTGTTCATAAGTTGTCCCTCTCTCCCACTGCCCTCTGGGGGAGTGAGGACTGTTTCAGATGCCTGGCTGCTGATGGATGTTCCAATGATGTTTGGACCTCAGCTGATCCAGTCTCTGCTCTGTCCCGACTTGGACCCTTACCCTCACTTCATAAGGACCTCCTGATCCCCTACCCCCCATTCCCCTATCTGGATGAAGACCAACCGCTGCATGCTACAGACCATAACTGTGTTATTCAGAATTTAGATGAGCTAATTGATATCAGTCCTAGGCACATTTACCTATCCATCCTCCTTCAATGTGGGCTCCAAGAAATTTCTTCTTTTTTCCACTGCAATTGAGTTTTTTTTTAGAAGTTTTCCTCACTATAAAGGAGAATCTAAGGACAGGGATGTCCTAGGTCTGTTCACCCATCCATCCATTTTCAACCGCTTTGTCCCTAACGCGGTCGCGGGGAGGCTGGAGCCTATCCCTGTTGTCAATGTGCGAGAGGTGGGGGACACCCTGGACAGGTTGCCAGTCCATCACAGGGCCAACACAGAGAGACGAACAGCCATACACACTCATGCATGCACACATCATACACATTTAAAGTCTCCAATCAGCCTATCCCCAAGGTGCATGTCTTTGGACTGTGGGAGGAAGCCGGAGTACTCGGAGAGAACCCACGCTAACTGTGCTGTGAGGCCACCGTGCTAACCAGCTGCGCAACCGTGCAGCCCTAGGTCTGTTCAGTTTAGTGTAATCATTATTTGTGTTTTATTATTATTATTATTATTGTGTGTCATGTCTGCTGTTGTGTGATCTACTGTGTGTGAAGCCGTTTTAGACTACTTTGTTGTGATACTGGGCTATATAAATAAAATGGATTTAAATTGAATGAAGTTGCCAACTTTATAAGTGGAACAATTAAAATAAGTGTCACAGTAAAATAAGAAAACTTGTCTGTGTCCAAAACCTCAAAATAATTATGAAGTTTATGCGACAATTTGATATTATTGATTTAAATTCCCTGGTAAATAGTTTGGCATTTAAAACCAACAACATGCAAAAGCAGATTTACTTCCATAGAAAATAATCTCCTGCTTATTGTCAACAGCTCACTGGCAACAAGTATGTTTCCCCATGTCACTGAATGCCATTCTGCCATTAAACCTTCTAGAGGAAAGGACTCTAAATGCTTCTATAATGTAGGCTACACCTACAGACCTGACTCTCACCTCTATTTAATATCCAAGATTACTGAGAAAGTTGTATTTAACCAGCTTTATTACTACTTTAATGAAAGTGAAAATCTTGATAAATTCAGTTCTTAGACTTCATCATAGCACTGAAACAGCTCTGATCAAAGCCCTAAATGACATTAGGTTGAATACTTATTTTGGTCAAGAATCAGTTCTGCTTCTACTGGATCTCAGTGCTGCATTTGATACTGCAAATCACAGAATCCTGTTGGTTGGAAAACTGGGTTGGACTGTTTGGTCCTTAATTGGAGGTCCTATGTAGAAGCTCTGAGTTATTTTTATTTAAATCAACAGCGATGAATATGAACGTGTGGCCATGACTTGGGGAGTACCTCAGGGGTCAGTCCTTGGACCTCCTCTATTTAACTTGTAGCTGCTTCCTTTGAGTTAAATACTTTAAAGCTTTAGCATAAATTATCAGAGTAATTTGGACAATACACAACTATGTCTTTTTGTCACAAGACAACATCTTTACACTGGTTTCTAGTCAGTGACAGAATTAAAACATTTTTAAATCCAAGTCAGAAACATTTATTTTAATCTTTCTCTTAGTGAGTTTTACAATATTTTGCTGTCTATTATTTTACAACACATCTAATGTTGTTCGTATGCATATTTTTATATAAAGCACTTTAAATTGAATTGTACATGAATATGCTATAAAATAAATTTGCTGTGCCTTCCATATTCAAATGAATAAATAGTTCCTTTTATTGCTCAACCTCTTCTTAAGGGGCTCTTTTAGGTGACACGTTCATTAGTATTTTTTTATCAGTATTTTTTATTGGATGGTCATAGGTAATATTATTTTGTAATTCACTCTATTTGATATTCCTTTATTTGGTACAAACTATTAATTAATTAATCTCTTTAAATCTGTAATTAATTAAGTTGATTTTCTGAATAATTACTGAACTTTGTTTTAGATGGTATGAAAATGCAAATAATTGCAATCATTCTTGACAAATGGAAACCATATTCACATTTTTATTATTAATTTACAGAAAGCAGTGGCACTAAAGTAGTTCTACTGAATTTTGGTGCCCTCTAATGAAGGTTAATTTTGCATAAGTCTTGCATCTTATCTCTTCTCTGAGGTCTCTTCAGCCAGCAAGGAGAAAAATAAGATGGTATTTTTTTAAGCGCATGTTTTTTTTTTGTTTGTTTTTTTTACCTCTTGCTGTTTCTTTATTCTGTTTTTTGCCAATAGCCATTCCAGTAATATCCTTTTTGCATGTCTTTAATGAATCAGCTGTGGTTTACGATCTAAATGTCTGTTGTGATGGCCAGTGGCTGTTGTGTGATGCACAGCTGTAAAGCAGAACAGCTATCTCTCACATGATGCTCTGGACATAGAAAAAAGTTGGAGAGTGTAATTCCTCCGTTCTATGACATTGCATAGCAACAGCAGTTTTAAGAATAGGGCATAATAAGTCATTGTGTCCCATAAAAATGAGCTAGAAGCAGAGTTTTAAAATCAGAAATCATTGAGCTACTTTAAGCTCATTTGTTGTCTTTAAAGATGTTTAATGATTTTAGTTCTGGTGTGTCTGTTAGCATCTTAATGCGTGGATTTTTATTTTATTTATAAGAGGGCTGAGGTGGGGAGGAGGCTCATATCCTTGATTTGAAATGCTCATATGGCTGAGACTCTGTGTGTGTGTGTAAGACGATGTCGACACGTATGTGTGTGCCACTCTGGAGAAGTGGAATAAATCCTACATGGGAGTGTTTCAGATCTATATCAAAGATGTCTGAATGAGTCAGAAGTGCCCTTGAGCACCACAAACACTGAGATGCAGACACACATCACATATACTCTGTGATCTTGATCATATCTTGTGTAAATATTTTTTTAGTGTATTTGTGTGTGTGTTGGGTTGTGGTTGTGGTGGGTAGGGTGTCTTCCAATCTCCCAAGACATTAGATGTAAGAGGCAACTTTATACATAAACATCCCTTGAACATACACACTCACATAGAACTCTGGAAAATATTTATGTGCAGACTACACCCTCCTAAAGTTGAGTCCATTGCTCTGTTTATTTATTTTTTTATTTTTTTTTATTTTATTTATTTATTTATTTTTAAATTTTTTTAGTTACTGTACCTACACTTAGTGTGTGTTTTACTGTTAAAAGTATATATAATACTGTGAGTGCTTGTTTTATTATTCATCATGGAATGTGTTGCCTTTGTGTATGTGTGTCCATGTCCTTTAACGTTCCAATGGCTCACATGAGCAATGTGGGGTGTGCGGCTACAGCTGGCTAGCTATAAATCACAGAGGCAAACACAGGATTCATACGTTAAGAAAATGGCTTGCTCTTGCTGAAATGTCTGTGTGTTCACCTCTGACTACATTTCCCTGTCTGCAACTCAACCTACCAATGCCCTTGGAGAAGACAGATACACAAGTGTGAATACACAGGCACAGACATTTAGAAATGCCAAGATACAAAGTATATTACAGAGAACCATTTACCTTCAAAGGTGTATATAGTGAAATTTTGATAAGAGACTTTATTTTATAATTTTGGCACGTGATGTTATAAACTACTGGGTATAGAGTGGTTTTATAAGGCTCTGAAAGACCAGGCTGATAATCCAACACACTAAATATTTGAATCTTTTCTGAATGTCTTTCTCTTTGGTCTTGTCCCGAAACTAAGCACCATCACATTTTTTTACCTGATTCAGCATTACGAATTGGGTTTTCAGTAGCTAAGAATCTCAGCAGTGCAGAATGGAAATGAACTATTCATCTATAAGGTGCAGATTCATTATTATCGCCATCTTCTGATATTCCCTCACAGCCTTCAAGAACTAAACTGACTAACAGTATAATAATGCTATCACTTTCAGAAAGACATCATTCTGGTCTGCTCCAGCTCCATTCTACAGTCTTAGAACTTTGGGGCTTTCTGGCAAACCAGTTTGCTTTCATGAAAATGTATCCATTTAAAATAGGCAGACATTACTCTGTGAAAGTAAAGCTTAATAGCTTGGGGATGTGCTAATGTAAGTTTATGGTTAAATTGTCAAGCTCTTTTTTAACCTACTAGTGACCAATATGTTCAGGGGACCAAAAGAAAAATCACAAGATGTTCATAGTATGCCACCATGAGCTTACTCAAATAGCTCATTAAAGTTAAAACCATTTGCCACATCAAAATAGAATCACAACAGCATTCAGGTTTACTGAATTCAAGTTTTACTCTACAAATAAGCTTTGATCAATATAAGTTAACCAGTTGTTTTTAACATTTGGCCTACAGGCATCTTACAGTATTCATTTGTGGAGGTGAGGTACGCAAAACTACAGAGATAAACACATTTACAACCTAGTTCAAAGGTTTAGGTCAAGTTTACCTTCAAAATAATTGTAAGGTGGTTTATTTCTTTACAGTATAAGTCATCCATTTATATGTTATTATATATTCGAAATTTGTTCTAATTATGGCCGTGGCCTTTTAATTAACAGTTACTCAATATGCATAGCAAAAAGGTGGAGTGTAGCACAATGCACACAGTCTATCTCCTTTAGCTAGTTAGCTTCTGTTTAATTCGAGTTAGCTCAGTTATTTCTTAGCTTCAGGCAACTTTGAGTTTTAAGGCATCAATAATTCACCCACACACACTCACAAACTAGCCCTTAATGAAAGCAGATAAAAAAAGTTTGTGGTGCAGTTAAAGACACGTAAACGAACTAGCTTTAGCTGAAAAGTCTGACTGGCCACGATGGCCGTTGGCCACTGTTGCAGTAGCTATACGTGTGTGTTTAATACACATTTGGCACGTGTCAGCAGTTTCCAGGTATAGTGAAGTGATCTGCACAGACAGTAACATTTTATATTCATGACTAACCTTAGTTTAACTAAAGCTTTAGATGTCTCCCTGTTTCAACACACTGTGCTTATTTTGATAAGCTGTTGGATCCATATGATTTGAATCCAGTGCTTTACCATGGATACATGACACCAACTTTGTTCTATAAAAATATATTTGCACAGACCCAAACACAGATACTTTAATATAGCCAAATGCATGTGCTGCACTATAAAAAAGACAAAAATGCATTATTACTGACACTCTTATCAGGACACTTAGGAGCCAATAAGCACACACTCCAAAACGCTTTATAATCACTGTCTCTCTATTGTTGTTAATAAATGCAAAATAAAAAATAAACAACTTAATAACTGGAAATGGCAACAATTCATGACATTCACCTTGACAATCCCCTTGGGAAGAAAAATATTCACTTTAATGCAATCATAATGGTCAGCTTTGATTAAATTCAATGCATTCAATTGTCCACCACACACACACACACACACACAAGGACACCGTCTTATCGAAAGCAAATGTTAAACCATGTAAGCACCAGAACTTTGTCCCAAGAGAAGAGATGAGTTCTAATGTGTTTTTGAGCCATAGTTTCCAGGCTGCTTTACACAGTCTCTCTCTCTCGCTCTCTCTCTCTCTCTCTTTCTCTCTCTGTCTCCCCCTCTTTCTTACACACACACATACACAGGACATTCCAAAGTCAACTGCCTCCAGAGTACTGATGTAGACCTTCATGCTTTATTGCATATAAATGTGTGTTTGAGTCTCATCAGGAGACAAGTTTGGGTGTGTGTTACATTTGCAATGACAAACTTAGTCATGTTGTGTGAAGTCAACATCTGGGTGGTCTTTTTCCAGCCTTCATATTTTCTTAAGCTGTGGAATTTTACCTATGTACTTAAGTGCTACAACCTCACTCAAATCAATGGGTAATTAGCAAGCTTATACAAAGGTAGAGGTCAAACTCAGCAATGTCCAGTCTGAATCAGTTGTGAACAGGCAATTCTGGTCTAGTCTATGAAAGGCATGCAGAAACTATTCATAAACTTCTAAATTCAATAGAATGGCTTCTATGTGACATTAAAAGGATCTGGATTTTTTTTCATATTTCCCATAAAAATAACCAAAAAATGCTATTTTTTTTACAAGGCAAAGGGGATTAAGAAGTTTGGATCAGATTTCAGGTCTTCTGTTTGTTTGTTCCTGATATCAGGAGCATGCAGGTGAGAAAATGATTGAATCTAATACAATGAAAGCAAACTTGACCCAGATTTTTGACCAGAACCATTCAGTGACCAAGCAGCAGCAACGCTGTTTTTAAATAATTGTTTAGGAGTATATGGAACCCATATATTCATTGAGCTAGAACTTTTTTGGATTTTGGAAAATGTCATGCCAACAAGCCACAAATGTAATTACAAGGGATTTAGTGCACACAAAAATGTAGCATAATGAAAACACTTGCATACAAATTGTGTTACTTGTCTGTTTTCTATTGTTTGTCTGAGACTCTATCCCTTCTTCTTTTGTGCTCCTTCAAAATAATCATGAAAAAAAGTGGGACTTTACCACATTTCCACATGATATATTGCATCACATTAACAGGTTTCTGCTACAGGACATATTGGATTTATGTAATGTAGGGGAGGTTCTTTTCTTAAATGAATATTCACTAAATTAGCTATATTTTTGTTTTAAATTAATGATGTTTTGTGCTAAAACCGGAGCCAACTGGAGGTTAAACCGTCTCAACACTTTCTGATTTACTTATGTGTCACCTATAATATCCTACTGGTAGTGTGATAATGTCCTTTCCACATCCTGCTCCCACATTACCATCTACTGTGCGCTTCTGTGAACATTTCATACTACACAGGTGTTTTCTTCCTCATTCAACAAAACTAAATCTGTTTCAGTTCAAAAGTACTCCTTTCTCTGCATTATGCCTGCTAAACTGTTAAACTTGTCAGCCTTTAGGCTTTATTCTCATTATTCTCCTTTTAACTGGATTTTCTCTTTACTTCTCATTT
Organism: Kiunga ballochi; assembly: GCA_037177335.1. NCBI lineage: Eukaryota > Metazoa > Chordata > Actinopteri > Atheriniformes > Pseudomugilidae > Kiunga > Kiunga ballochi. Next base: position 6,054,640 of record JBAMIG010000003.1, read on the forward strand.
CTATAGTTTGCACATTTCTTTGATCTATAATCGGTTTTTTTCCTTCCAATCTTTTTAATAATCTCTGTTCATGTAATTTATTTCTTCATACACTTCCATTGCCTCTGCTATCCTCTTTTTGTTTCTGTTGCTCTTTATTTTATGTTTTCCTGTTTTTCCTGCTAGTTATTTTTTTCAGGAATTTTTACTTTTTCTTTGCATGCAAATTAAAATACATCTGTTCTGTATGTATCATTGTTCTGCATTCTTTCCCAATATCCTTTGCATTTCCCCCTAGCTTTTTTAAAAAAAAAATTTTTCTCTATGCCTTTGCATATCTTCTTTTTTTACTTTCCCTTTTTCATGTCAGCTATCCATACTACTGCTATACTATCCAACTACCTGTCTTTTTTTGGCCTGTTCTGCTGCCTGTCTTCCTTTCTTGCTGTGCTACTTCATTACTCTGCATGCTGCCCTAATGTGATTTCAATGCAAATGGTGAACTAAACACAAATGGATCAGGTTCTCCTTGCAGACATGGAAAGAGAGAGATCTGAGGACTGACTGAGTGCTTGACTGTGAGCGACCTCCATTCTTCTGATTTCCCAAATGGAGAAGCATAACCATCTATCACTCCTGCAGAGAGAGGGTGCGTGGAGATGGATGTTGTCTCTCCTGTAGTGAGCACAGCTGCAAATCACATTCAATCATATAAAAATCTTTTCTCCAATTTCTGTGAAACGTACACAACTGCATTTGCACGTTTACATATCCTTATGCATTCATTCATTTGCACACATTCATCCGTGCAAACACACAAAGGCCACCTGCGTAGGAACTTTATCTTAGATGGTGGAAGTGATATCTGACTGGTAAATGGGAATTCTCCGTTTCTATTGCTGAAAATGGGACTCCCAGCTGGCATGTCACTTTAGCAGATGCTCTCGTATTTTCTTGTATTATAGTCTGTATTTTTTAAAATATACTTACTTGTTTATGATCCATCAAATAGTATAAAGAGAAAATAAATGTTCATCAAACATTTGAGTGCAGTTTGCCCACGGACGTAGTTTTTTTTTTTTTTTTTTTTTGGGGGGGGGGGGGGGGGACCATGATTCAGTAGGTGGCGGCACCCCCCCTTCTTTCAGGATTTTCGTCCCCCAACCTTCTCAAAGAAAAAGAAGAATCTTTCGCCAA
>JBAMIG010000003.1:6069302-6085053 GCA_037177335.1 Kiunga ballochi
TTTAAAGTTTATATCTTTATGTTTGAAACCTGAAATGTGGCGAAAGGTTGCAAGGTTCAAGGGGGCCGAATACTTTCACAAGGCACTGTACACATTCTCTCCTAAAGAAAAGTTTAGGCCAATCAACATAACAATTAGGAAGAAGCCAGGGAGCTTGCGTTAATACAGGGACAACATGCAAGGCCATTGTCTGGGCTGAGGCCTTCTCAGTAAAGCTACAGTGCTAACCATGTAGCCCAACAAAATTAAATGTTTTGTAAAAACAAATGGATAGACATTATTGTTAATGGTTGTAGTTCCTCTATTTTTGTTTTTAGTTGAATGGAACACCCCATCCATTTTCTATAACTACTTATGCCAAAGATGGGGGCTGGAGACTACTTACTAAGTGAGTAATGATGGTCTTGTATAGTGCTTTTCTACACTTCAGTGTATTCAAAGTGCTTTGACACATTCACCCATTCTCTCACACAAACACTCGCACATTCACACACTGGTGATGCAGCAACTGGGGGTTCAGTGTCTTGCACAAAGAACACTTCGACATGTGAATGCCAGAGCTGGGACTTGAACCACTAACTTGCTGGTTAGGCTCTACTATATGCACCACAGCCACCAGCAATGCACCCCTTGGAGAGGTTACAGTCCATTGGAGACTATTTTTCTCTTTGCAAATTAAATATGTCCTGGGGCATGGTTAAGAAATTACCTAAATAGTGAAGAAGAGGTTGAGCATTTATGATCATTTCAGGGAATCAGAACATTTCTAAATGTCTTGATGCATTCACTTCAGGGTAGTTTTAGACTATTCAATTGGAGACTCAGTTCTATTGAAGGGGACGACATCATTCCAAGAGAAGATTATGTTCACGTTCTCCTTGAACCATTTCTCCTGTCCAGAGCCACCTATTATCCCTCACATGTGTATGTTAAGGATGTGTTTACCCATAGTACTGTGCGCTCTGCCCAAAACTACCCTTTGTTTTGTGGATTGAAACAAACAAAAATGGCTGCTTTGATCCGAAACAGGATTTAATTGTGTATTCAAAGTATCCCAAATTAATGGGTCTTTCCAAGCAAACAGACTCAGATTCTAATAAATGTGAATGTGCCCTGAAATTACCATGTGATAAATATTGCCACTCCATGCTACTGCATAGAATTTATCACTAATTCCTTCCAATTAGATTTTGCATAACTTGCTGACACAGTTCATGGTGCACCTCTCAAAAAATAAAATGATACATAAATGCACACCAAAAAAATTGTTTTAAGGAGATATAAATATTATACCAGGGTCAGAAAACATAAATAACTTTAAAACTGTTATAGGTTTATGTTAAGGTTTCATCGGAAGCATTAGGAAAGTGTTTAAAGAGGTTTATTCCAAGTCAGAGGTTTGACTTTTGTTTTTCCTTATAAAAATAATGCTGGCAGATTTTGACAGAAAAACTCCAAAGACTTCCTTTCGTGAAACAAAAAGGATCTCAATGGGACTTTTTCAAAGGAGTGGCTCACGCTGGGTTGCTTTCACATGTCTTTGCTGCTCGACCATGCACGGAGGGAGAGAGTCAAGGACATATAGTGTGTTGACAGATAAACTGAGAATTTGGGCTCAACTTTTATAACATTTCAACACAGAATTTGCCAAACGTTGTGCCATATCAATCTAACTTAGAGATCCATCCATTATTGAGCCACGTGGCAATCTCAGCCTTATGTGATTAAGTTCCACTTACAGGTTGAACAAGATAAAAACTTTAATGGAGTACGCAAAGGTTGATCTGGTACAGGTTAATAGTATACATATTTAATAGTAATCTTTACACTCCTTTGCAACCCTTCCAGGAAGGGGAAGAAACATGAATTGACTTCAAAGGTTCATTGTATTTAATGGCTACAACTGCAAGTCACAACTAACTTAAAGGAGATATCACATTTTTAAATCATTCCTTTCATGTAAATCATTAATTTATTGTATGTATAAAGTAGAACCGCAATGCTTTGGTCCGAATTCCTGCTTATTCTCGCCACACATACACACCTTATAACCCTGTTCGGAGATGCGTCTTCATAGTGACTCGTTTTGGTGTGGTCTTTTTAAATGTGAGAGAGGCCTGTCATGCCCCGCCCCTCTCCAGGTAAGAGGAAGTTCAACTCTACCCTGTTCCGCCATGTTTGCAGCTTGATAGCAGCGATATGCTCATCTCCCAGCAGAGGAACATATTATGGGTAAGTAGACTATATGTATCAGATTCACAAATTTGATTACTTGGAAGTCCACAACCTTATTTGGCAGACCCACAGCAAATACTATGATTAGTTTAAAAAAAAATGTAATAGAGAAAATAAAACAGACTGAAAAATATTACCACAAAGAATATAAAGGTATATGCCCAGCATCGGGAGGAAATAAAAGGACATTTTCTGTATTCCTAAACACTTAGAAGTGCACAAAAAATTAATTTAGACCTAAAAAGGTTAATTTTGTATATGTCCCCTTTAATACTGTGCGCTTGAGGAAAGAAAAATAGTTGGTCTTTGATTTTTTTTTCTTTTTTTAACAACTGTGAGACCCATTTGTGCTTTTAGTAACTGTAGTTGAAAAAATGACTCAAAGGCTTTAGGAAAGCAATATCCAGTAACATCTACCTGGATCAATAGAAAGTCATGGCCATCCACAGGCTTTTTCCATTATAGCTCTCCTTGTCTTATCACTCACTTCACTGTTTTTATTTCTGGACACTGCAGCAAAAACAGCTCTGTGTATTTGTAGTAAATCCACCAGCCACATAAGTCATATTTGCCTTCACCTCCTTATTTTATCTCAAATGCAGCCAATTGACATCATCATCAGAGTATGCAATACACTATTAAAGTGTTTATTCTTAATTAAAAAATACAAAATTCTGAAATAAACATATGACTATGAAATTGTGAAATAAGGCAACGTTAGTGTGTAATATAGTTATTTATTCATAATTAGCCATTAATTTTTAATAAAGGTTTTATCAAAATTAGAATAACTTTATCATACTTTTAAAAGAAAAATATTTTTTAATTTAATTAAGATTTCATAAAAGGGTGTTTTTATTTCACAATGCCCTTTTCCACAATGTTGTATTTATTTCATAATGTTGTTTTTCAGAAAAATGACTTGAAGTACGATATAGTGAACATAATGTTTTATCAAATATTGAATAAAAAATAGTTGGATAATTAAACATACTTATACTACACAATTATTTCACAAGTTCATGGTTATAAATTTATTTTTAAAATATTTTAATTTTATTTATGTGCTGTATTCTTTTCTTAATTAAAGCTTAACAGCTTTATACTTTGCATAGCTAAAATAATAATAATATGAGCTGGCCTAAAAAGTTTAAAATATACTATTTTTAATTAGGAATGCTCAGGTGTCACTAATGATGAATTTTGGTATAAATCCAGTTCCAATAAAGTCGGGCTGTTCTGTAAAATTGGCAATGATTTCCAAATCCTCTAAAACTTATATTCAATTAGGTACAAAAATAAGATATTTAATGTCCAAACTGATGGATTTTTGTTGGGATTTTTGGGCAAATATTCCTTTATGTAGAATTTGATCCCATCAAAATATCACTATAAAACTCGGACAATGTTCCCGACTGGATTATTCCACGGGTGAAAAGACAAATTGGGGACAAGCCTGATGTGATTAAAAGTAAGGCCTAATGAGGAGGAAAATAAATTGGAATTGTTCCTCAGGCAAAAACAGCCTTGATGATAAATGAACAATTGAATGAAGATAAAAATAAAGAAAGAGAGCATAAAGGAGACACCAGGAGATGTAGAGGGACTTAGGAGGAAGACAATCCAGCAGGAATGTCTGGAGATATCTGGATCCTGGGACTGGCAAACACTCTTTTTTTTATTTAGCTAAAGTAAATTGACAATACAATAATATGGTAGAGTGAAAACTTCCCACTATCATAGTGAACGAGCAAAGACTAGAATAAACTGCTTCAACTCTGCATTATTGATTTCTAATAAATAAGTGATGATGCAGAGGTGAAGAGGATATGGATGCTTGTGTCCTGATCTTGGCTTGGACAAACACCCTCATGTTAATGAGTCATTGATTTCTACATCACTAAATAATGGAAATATTCATTAGCTGTCAGCTCAGAAATTCATAATGAAGGTGGGGAAGGGAATGTGAGCCAGAAAGTATTCCAGAGGTCAAAAGAAATGCAGACCTGGGGGTTTCAGTGCAGGTCAAATAAAAGATACAGTAAAAAAGAAAAAAAACAGTAGTGCTTTGTAACTGTGAGACAGGAAGTCCTTCTAGATGGTCTTTGGCGCGATAGTAGAGGAAAGTGTTACAATGCTGTTGATCAAATAGAGTCAGTTAAACAAGTTTAAGGTCCTGGGTTACAGTGTTTCTTTGTCTTATGCTTGATAATGGAAAAGCAAATTTGCTACATTATAGTAGAAACAATGTTTGTGCAGATTTTACTCTGACAATATTATTCTGCGATATAAAATAAAATGAAGAGTAAAGAATGTCCGCTTTCCTACTAGATGCTACACAGACCATTTTTATCTTTAAAAAAATGCAACGTCACTTGCAACACTTCAATTCTGAATCACTTTGAGTGCCTGGACTTGGATTTTTAACGCCAATCATTTTCTATTATAATCCTCCTTTCTGCTCAATCATTCCTGTCCATGAACACCAGGGATTTGATGCACACCTGCAGCGCACACGTCAAATAAAACTTTCTTTGTACAGCACCTTACATAAACAAAATAACAAGAAGTTTATAAAAACAATAGATCAACACACACTTAATAACACGCACCCCTAAAACCAAGCTGCAGCACAATTCCAGAAGCACAGCCTCGCTCTCCATAACTAACAAATATAAAAATGTGTAAATAAATTAACCTCTGGCTAAGAGGTAAGTCGTTGGCAGTAATATCCAAGGACCCTCTCACACCAGGAGTTAGCCCACTAGCAACTGCAGTGGGTGCCCCCACAGGGGGCCAAGGTGGGCCCCCATTCACACCACAGGAAAGCCATCGCCCTGACAATGACCTTACAGATCTATAGGCATATCTCTCCTTAAAGAGGATTCCCATAAGGAAAACACTGGATTTAATAGGGTTTTAAAAGTTTAAGCTAAGACCTATAAGGATAGCTAAAAGCAGTAAGGTAAACATATACATAGTAATCCTTAAGAATAAGTCAACTTTGGTGACAATAAAAGCAAATGTCTAGTCAGACCACTCTGAGATGGAGATACTCTTGTGTTTAATGCGATTGATGGTTTGGTTTAAAGAATCCCAGTGGATAGAGACCTGCAAAGTACAACTGTTTAGTTCAACTATAGTTTCACCTGTCCTCTTTTGCTATACCTCCACAAAAAGAGTTGTTTTTCCATCGTTTTTCTCTTTATATGTCAGTCCATTTGTTTGTTAGAAACTTTACACAAAAAGCTACTGGACAGGTTTTTATTAGGCTATTCCTTTTTTTCTGAGAATAGCTCTTGGTCTAACTTAGATTCCCTTAAATCATGGAGTAACCTATATCACTATTTAGATTCAGAATTTGTTTTGAAGGACTCATATTCATTGTGACATATGGTCTTTTCCAGTATATATGCATAAAACTGCATAATATATAACAAGGGTACTGTGGCAAAAAATACAAGCCAAGATCCCAACGAGTAATGCAAAAAGTCAAAGAGAGATCTGGATACGAGCAAAATTCTCAATCCTAACATATACAAAATAAAAAAATTGGGATCTTTGGAATTTTTATCACTGCAAAAGAGCAAATTAAGATCCAAAAATGCATTAAAAACCACAAAATAGGCAAGGCACTGTGAATTCTTTTTAATTGTATCTAGTAATGTAATAGTGTTTACATCTAGAATGAATGTCAAACTATATTCATACACTGAGTCACAGTATGCGTGGAAATTAGTGCTTTTCTCATTTCTGGTTTTATACAATTAACTATTAATGATAATATATGCCTTACTTATCCTTTATTGTCAGCATTACTGAACATTGCAGATGAGAGAATATGTAAAATACTTGTATAGTGGTTAGAGGGTCAGAGGGACCATTTGCACAGATTGATAGCAACTTTGCAAACCATCTGCCCCAAGACAGCTGTAGCTACATTTGTAGCTTACCATCACTAGCTATGAATCTAGACTGAATGACCAATTGGTTCACTGGTCTTTTGGGTGCTTTGAATAAAGCAAAATAAGGCTGTTCTATTGTACTTAGTAGTAGTAATAGTAGTGGTAATAGTAGTGGTAATAGTAGCTGTAGTAGTAGTAGAAATAATATGGCAGTGTCTCATTTCCCTAGTGCTAAATGCTAGTGCGCACTGTGTAGCTAAGTTTGTTTCTGTAGTGCGCACTATCGTGGCTAAGTGCTGTCTCGAAATAGGCCACTGGATATTGGACATTTACCAATAGTCACTTACAACTGGATAGACGATTCTGCTTCACACCAAAACTATTATTTTGTTTCCACTACATGACTAAAAACTGAAAACATTTACGTATGCTATCATTTACGTATGCTAACTGTGCTGGATCATTTACCATAGTCTTAAACAGATCCATGAGCAAAAATTCAGTCATGTAGCAAGCTGCAATATACCTTAGAACTAAATAACTTCATACTCACATCTAGACATATTAGCCTCTGCAGTAGTGTTTGCCAACATTATTTTGAAAGTTCAGCATTTCCTTTTCGGCTCTTCCAACAAGATGGCATCGGTTTAGTATGCGAAGCGTCCATCATTTCACACCAGATTATTGGCAAATTTTAGGGCAGCATCCGGCTATTTTCAATGCACTGATGTTTTGCTTAAATTTCAGTGTAAACGCACTTCAATATAGTCCTAAAGTGGTGTTAGTGTACTGATTGAGACACAGCCTATGTCTATATGTGATCTTTAAGTGTTCTTTACACCATATTAAAGCTAAGTTGTCTATTTTCACTGAATGTGATGCCGTGTTAATTGTAAAAGCGTGTTTTTGTAAGACTGTACAAAAGTTTAATGGCTGCACAGGTTGCATATAGCCAAAATCAATCACTAAAATAACTTAAAATGAACACAGATCATGCAACTGGCAGGATTGTCACTCCAGTCCTTGCACGCCTTGCACTCTTGTGCAGATTTAAAATGGTTTCCTGCACCAACACACTTGGTTCAAATCAAATTGAAACAATGGCTTGTTGTCAGATTTTAGTTGTCGAGTGTGTTGAAACATGGAAATCTCTAATACTTGCAGGACAGTGGCCTCTGGGGGAGCATAGCTACCCATTCCTGTGCTAACATGATCCCTGTTTAAAAGTTATATCTTGTAACAAAGTTTTACAATTAATCAATGATGTGGACAATTCAAAGAACAATTTTAACAGAAAAAGACTGAAATCACATAAAATTTTGCGACGAAGAATGAAAATGTCATACTTAACCTGTATTACAGTAAATACTAATAGTATATTTTATACATTTAATATATGTAATATATGTATTCATTCTCGCCCGTTGATTGCTGGGATAGGCTCCAGCCCCCCCGCGACCCCGTTAGGGACGAAGCGGTAGATAATGGATGGATATGTATTCATTTTTAACATCTCTTTTATATTGTCATATAAATCATTAAACAAATAAAGAAATCAATTCTGATACTTCAAAATCCTGTTCTGTCACTCACCAACCTAGCTTCTTATTGCTGCAGGTTAAGATAGAGCTAGTATTGATCACTCTGCCGAGCCACTCTGCAGAGCAGCAGGCTGTTTAGTGACACCCGTCATGTTAAGCTGAACACTGTTGAGCTGTAAGGACAAATAATTTCTGGACCCTCCCAACTGACTGTGTGGAATTTACCAAATTTAATGTGACCTGTCACGCTCACCTGGAAAGAGAAGTGAACAAATAGCAGACGGTCAGCAGGGACCTCAGAAGGGTATTAGACTGAAAAAGATTTGACATGGTCTTCTAAGTGGCAGTTCAGGCGAATCATCTCTCCAATTTTTCTCTGAAGGGATTTTAAAGTCACACTATGCTTGGGAAGCAGAAAACTATTGTAAATTTGGTGATTTATAGGTATTTCCTGTCTTATAAATGAAGTGGACTTGCAACGTCTCCAAACACTAAAAGGGTGTTTACATTGAGAAGGTCAGTTCATAGAAAAACTTAATAATAATTATAAGAAGACTGCTTATCTTATTTTTAAAGAGACCTTCCTGTCAGCCACAGGATTCTGTTTATCAAACCATGAAAGCCACATTCGGCTCAACAACAACCACATGCAGGTCAACGACACACAGCACACATTCTGTGTCACTGAAGGGTCGCAAACAGGGAATTTTAGGCATGAGTCAATAGAGAATAGGCAGAGCCGAGTACAAGAAATGAGACAGAGTGATTGTGTATGTGTGTGTGTCCAGCTCTGTTAGAACAAATGTGTTTTTAGTGTCTCTAACTTTTCCCCTTTCCAATGGAAAAATGCCCATGCACACTACAGACATAGTGATGGTGGATTGAGTCCAATTGGCCCAGGGCTTGATGAAGTAAATCATTTAGAATATGAGGCTGGAATCTGATTTCCTCAATTAGGTTAGGTCAAAGTTCAAATCACTCAAAGATAACAAAAAGTTATGATCTTCATCTGCATAAATAAAGAGTTCTAGAAACAAATACATAACTACAACCATGTGATCATAAAGGAAAATGCCTGTTATTGTGTTTCCTTTGAACAGACCAAAGCATACGTGAAGTAAACAGTTGTTTCCAAATGAGGAGGGGAACAAATGTGGAACGTAAAACATAATTTCACTTTGCTGAAGCTCTTTTTACTGTTCATCTCAAGTTTAAACCCTTCATCATTAAACTTCTCTTGTTTAAGCGATCTGCTCTGCAGAAGAGGCCTCAACATGGACCTCTTTTGTTCAGAAATGATTAAAATCATATGCTTTAGCATCCTGAAGAAATGACTCTCATCGTCAAACCTACTTTAAATTGATGGATGGAATAAATGTGTTCAAAATCTGCCTTTACAACCTGGTCCTTTTGACATCAATTCCAGAGCATCAGTGGGCGTTTCTTTATTTCAAGCTGTCATCTTTATATGCTTTGTTGGATCTTCACCAAATGTTGCATCATCTTGCCCTTGCAAAAAGCCATTATTCATCACTACTTTCATCTAATCATCCACAGCTCTGGTTTTATTTTGCTCACTGTAATCCTGTTTTTCCACCTCTTTTCTCAAATACAGCAACATTGAAACTTGTTTCTCTCGAGACTGTTTGCTCAGCAGAAAACTCACAGCGTCCACCTTGTTTTCACCGACTTTTCTGCCTTGCGAGGTCTTAGGGTGAAAATTAAGTGTATTTGATATTTTTGGCCTCGCAAGGCGAACAAGTAACTGTATGCGCGTTACGAAAGGTAAGTGCTGAGGGCAGAAATCCAAGTGACCAATCAGGACGCTTCCTCCGCTCACACGATCCGCTCACATGATACCAAAATTCCTCTTGCCAAAATTAAATGAAATAAAGAAAAGAAATGGATCTGACGAGGTGACATTATAAACATGTATATTCTGGCCACATTTCGACCACTTTATCTTTCAAAATGTACTCGTTTACAACTTCGCCTTTGGTAGCCATCTTGGAATCGTTAGCGAATCATGTGAGTGAATCATGTGAGCGGAGGAAACGTCCTGATTGGACACCTGGATTTGCTTTGACTGAACCATGTGATCAGCTGATCATCTGATTGATTATTCAGTCTTTGCCAGGGTTTGTTTACCACCAATGTGAGGATGAGTCCATATTTCTCAGTAGCAGATCATTGGCATTCTCAATCCCACAGAAATTAACCTTTAATATTTGGGAGTCAAAAGTATTTTCAAAAGAAGATAAGATGAAATGTGCACCTGTTGCTAAAGCAACCATGCTAGTTGTAACACAGTACAAATGTTTATTTGAATGATATTATGGTGTTAAAAAGACTTCAGATTCCACCAAGTGTTTTTTTTATTTCCCATCAATAGTGTTAGAACTGTCTTTTATTGTAGCCATTTATCTAAATGTGCTGGCAGAACATTTACAGCGGCTTGTAGTGGCAGTGCAGATGGTAAACGTGGTTGAATCTCTTTATTTATCCCTGTGTAACAAGAAGAAACCAAACATTGCTCCATTAAGTGCAACTGTTTTATATATGTAGCCTATGTTTCTGACAGGAAGAGTCTAACTTGTTACAATCCTGTGACACGTGTTGGCTAACAGAAGCAAGTCAGTAAAGGGAATTACAACGCAAGACCTGGCAGTGTTTTACTCTTTGCTTGTTGTTTTAACAGGACAGAGAGGCGCAAACATGAGTCAGTGAGAGCGTGAGTGGATTAGTGAAGAGGCAATCGTTGAAACAGAAATCCTGTGTCAGTTAAATGAGTGGACTGAGAGGGATCTAATGACAGGCAAAGAGACACACACTGAGCACTCAGACTGAGAAACAGAAAGCGGGACAAATGAGTCACTCAGAGAGCGAAATGGATCCTTTAGCGGAGAACGCAGGCGGTAGGACCCAGAGGGAGCAGAGCTGCTGCGTTCAGGACGGTCAAGCTGGAGGAAAAGGATGAAGATGTCAGGTGGATTGAGACGTCTGCTTCTCCAAATAAAAGCCAGCGTTTAGTGTCCAGAAAGTATAAAACAAGTTCTATGTACAGATACATATGATACGCCGTGAAAAGACATACGGTCTGAAATTGTTGATTTATTTATTATTTAAAAGAAAAAAATCCATCCATTTTCCACCACATATCCAAGGTCGGGTCGTGGGGGCAGCAGCCTAAGGAGGGAAGCCCAGACTTCCCTCTCCCCAGCCACATTCACCAGCTCATCTGGGGGGACCCCGAGGCATTCCCAGGCCAGCCATCCAGCATGTCCTGGGTCTTCCCCAGGGTCTCCTCCCACAGGGACGTGCCAGGGACACCTCACCAGGGAGTCGTCCAGGAGGCGTCCTAACCAGATGCTCGAGCCACCTCATCTGGCTCCTCTCGATGTGGAGGAGTAGCGGCTCTACTCTGAGCTCCTCCCGGATGCCCGAGCTTCTCACCCTATCTCTAAGGGAGACACCAGCCATCTTCACAGGAAACGAATCCGACTTACTGTTGGCAATGCGGACCAAGCTCTCACACCGGTCGTACAAGGACCAAACAGCTCACAAAAGGGGTCCAGTACCCCATACAATCAGAGCATCCCCCACAGGAGCCCCCGAGGGACACGGTCGAATGCCTTCTCCATGTCCACAAAGCACATGTAGACAGAACCCTAAAGAGTGTAAAGAGCTGGTCCACTGTTCCACGACCAGGACAAAAACCACACTGCTCCTCCTAAGTGGATAGTTCCACTATTTAATGGACCCTCCTCTCCAGTACCCCCGAATAGACTTTCCCAGGGAGATTGAGGAGTGTGATGCCCTGCCTTTTGAAGAGGGGGGCCACCTTTACAGTCAAACACATACAGAAATAAGTTAAATAAACACAGGCATTGAGTGGTTTGATGCACATTCCTAACATCAGGGGTTGTGGTGTTAAAACAAAAGAAAAAAAATCAACATAATAAATATTCTCTTGTCAATGAAAATGCTTAGTTAAAACAACAAAACACCAGTTTTCCTCATCGTACCTGTGTAGATTTACTCTCTGTAGCCTACTTCCTAGTGCGCCTGTCATCTACTTCATCTTATTTTGAAAGATGTGATCGGAAACCCCTTGCTTGCTAACACACCCACCTTTACGCGACTGTCTGCCACCCAGCGTGGTGCGCACCGCTCCCCATTCCTCTCCAAGTCCGCTTCACTCTGTCAGAGAACGTCTGAACGCGCACACACACCCTGCGCCCCACCCCGGTCACACACACTCTTTGGTGCACAAACACGCTGTGACGCACACACACCCCATCGGACCGGAGAGGGGAGAGGAGAGGAGACGAAAGGAGTGAAATCTAACTTCTGTCTCTCTTTGCTTCAACTTGTCTTTCTGATTCTTCGTGTCCACCAATGCGCGGATATTATCGCTGTTATCCCCATGTCTACCTGTCCTGCACAGAATTGAGGAAAACCACTTTCAGGACCAGACTGGAGTATGTCAAGTAATCTGTGACTGAGCTGAAGAAAAAGAAGGGGAAAACAGAAGAAAAGAAATGGATGAACGGAGTTATTTTCGCGCTTTGCCAGCAGTTTTCTTCTACTTGGTACTTTTGGGATTTACAGAAGGACAATTCTTCCCAGGTAGCGAAGGCGTCTTTTCTTACTATCATCCTTTTGTGTTGTTAGTCTTTACTTTTTTTAAACACATCCCACTCACAATTTATAGAGTTTTCAGAGCGATATTTAGCCTACTTCTTGAGTTGGTGGTAAATGTGTGTGTATTCTTTATACGCGCGCGTGCATCTCGCCCCTCACACTCAAATACTATTAAAGTCATTTTTTGGGTACATTTGGTCGACTCGTGTGTTATAGTAAGATTTGCGCTCAGTCTTCACGCAGAAAACTTGATATATAAGAAAGAATGTTTTAAGAAGGAGAGCGAGAGATGCACCGAATGTTAATGGTTTTCATGGGATTTGTGGTTTGATTCACGACGATGCTGAGTTTAAACTACATGAGCTTACATGAGTGTTTGGCCAAATTCTGGACACTTGGGAAGATTTTGCTCCTCGTAGCTTTGCAGAAATGTGAATTGAACTTGCTTGTGGCTTTATGCTGTAACTCGTGTAGTATTCAATAAAGCGCATGTCGCTGTGAATTGTCTGGAGTTTGGAAAAACACTCACAGATGCGTGGTTAGAGCGCAGAGCAGCGAAATTAAACCGTTTTCCAAAAACATCGTATCTTTGGTAACAATCAGGGCTTATCTGTTATGCAAAAGAGAATGGGAATAAATCAACTTCAATTGAAGAGTGTTTTGCTTGTATTTGACTGAATAAGCACTAAAGAACAAACAGAGAACTGGACTTGAAGCCTCCCGTTTGTTCTTGAACCAAACATTTCATATATCATTTCATTCACGTCTTCTAATGAGAATAATGACAGAATCCCAGTTTTGACTCGGAGCTGAAGCTCCAGGCTCATCGCGCTGTCCGCAGCATCATCTCTGCTCCGCTGCAGCCGATATTTCTCTGGCACTTGTTACGCGCCGGAGAGATTTTGGAGAGTTTGGAGAATTTTTCTGTTTCCAGATACTGAGTGATAAACTGAATGATCAAAACGCTTTAAAGACAGTTTTGAAATAAATAAAATAAAAACCCAAAGGCTACGTTGGATTAGTTTGAGCTATAATATAATGCCATATAATATAGGCTACATAATATAATGCAAGAAATCCAGATAAGATGTTCCAAAATGTTAGAATTAGTCTGATGATGAATAAATGTGCGCCTCGCTGATTTTCGTGTCCATTTTCCTGCTTCTATAAACATTATTTCACAGTTTCCGCAGCTTGTTGCGGATAAATCAGTCTTTTGTGTTGCTTTCTATAAAAGAACATGAGAGTTTATAACAATACTGTCAGAAATGCGTCCAACTCGGTCAGTCCAGGCTTCACGCAGCATAAAGTCAGATAAAATCATAGATTTCTGTGGGCTGGAGCAGCGTGTTGGTTCTGTGCGCGTCTTTCCCCCAAAACGGTCTGCTTGGTATTCATGACTTGTAAGATTGCAAAAAGGGACTGCATTGAAGGGAGGACATTCTCTGAACACTGAATCCTTCCATCCTCTCTATCTTTCCTCAGTCTGAGCGCTGCGACGCCGCAGACCCTCCGTATCCTTTCTCTCTGTGCGTAAAGGTGCAGCGCTGAGAACCAATGCTGAGCTTTTTACATGAGCTATAAATAAAATGTGCTGGTTCATCCCAGTTTAAAGTAAAAAATTAAACAGATTTATAAACTTTCTGCTTGAATATTTGACCTGAACTTGCTTGCATCAGTTCAGAGAGAAGTAAACACATAATTAAAGATGAGGCGGGACTGTTAAATCCGACGCTGGGTGTTCCTTTACAAATCAGATTAAAGGTTGAAAATTTAACAAAGTTTAGACTTTATTTTACACACGTTACCTCAAAAGGTTCCTGTGTTAGTGCGCGTCTGGTCCAGTGTTTGTGCGTGTATAAGTGACACAGAGAAAGAGGTTGTTGTTGTTCGCTTCTCCGCCGTTAGAAGGCGACATTGGTACATGTGATGTGCCACGCGGACAGTTACTCTGGAGCGCCCTGAGTGTTACTAATGGATCTTTTTTATCCTTCTTTACTCAGGTTTTGGCTTTTAGATTTAAAAAAACGTGAAGAAACTCAGTCTAGGCATAATGGTGAGCGGCTAAAAGCCATAATGAATGAAGGAACGAATCCCACTGAGTCTAACAATCAGTCTGTTTCTGGCTTTTTTGTACAAGTTATAATCTCTCTGGGTCTATCAAGTTTCTCTGAAAGAACCAGCTTATTCATGCAGTATTTTTTGTCCATGGAAATAGTCTCATTTTCGAGATGTGCTGATGCAGATCAACATTAATAACAAGTTAATTACTTGTAAATATAAACGCTTGTTTTGAGGTGAAACCTTTCTTATAAATGTTCTCTCTGTCCAACATCATTCTGCTAGTATTTACGTGCAGCTGTGCCTACAGTGATTGCTAATTGCTGAGCATCTGCTTGGAGAGAATAGCCACTGAACCGTGGGCCTTTTCAAGGAAACCGTATTAAGATTTATGTTTTATGTAATTAGATTTCTTTGCAGCAAGGACAAAAAGGAGAAAAGATGAAAAAGAGACTGAAGGAGAAACAGGGCAACCTGGTTGTCTCTTCCTCCTTGACTTGTTTGCCGGCTGTGTTGAGACATTTACGGGACAAGGAGAAGTCTTCGGCTTTGATCAAATCAGCATCCTTAAGTTCTCCAATTAGAGAGCCCTTTATGAGATTAGTGTGGAGTGTCACGCATGAATGTGATGCACCCAGAAACGCTGCCTTACAAAGAGAAGAGTGGTAACTCAAAGAGGCGAAGGTAAAGAGAGAAAGGCAATCTGTTGGTGCAACAAGACAAAGAAGAGAAAATGCAATGATGGATGGAAATGGAGGGGAAAGGAGAGAAGCAAGGGAGATAGAAAAGATAAATTGGAGAGAGGTGGAGGAGAGTAAAACAGGGGGATGAGGAAAAAAGAAAGATGAGGTCATGAACAAGCAAACGTGAAGAAGGGATGGAATGAAGGGGAGACAAAAAAAACAGACAAGAGCTTGAAAATGAGGAGGTGAAAGGACGAGTCTGCGGGAGAAGAGATAGCCTTCTAATCTGTTGCCTCGTTCATCACTGCCATCAAGACGAGCAGAAAAGAAGGGACGAAAGACAAAACAGCAGGATGAGAAGCTGGAAGAACTGACAAAGGATAGGAAGAGGTCGAGAAGAGGGGGAAATGACACAAAGTTGATTATATCTCATTGTTATCGATTGTCTGAGTGGTTCTAATAGTTCCTCCCCTCTGTGTGTGTGTGTGTGTGTGTTAAAGAGAGCGCTTTATGACAGGATGTCTGTCACCTCATGCCCCTCTCTGTTTAGTATGCCATCCACTCTCCTCCTGTGTGTGCCTAATCCATGGCACTTATTCCATTGGCCTGACTAACCGACAGTCTAATAGAAGGGCATGTTGAGTGCCTGTGTGTGTGTGTGTGTGTGTGTGTGTGTGTGTGT
>JBAMIG010000003.1:6132428-6148870 GCA_037177335.1 Kiunga ballochi
GAAAAAAAACACTCCAAAGACAGGGGTTCTTTTTTTTTTTATGGGGGGGGGGGCCCCCCCCCCCCCCCCCCCCCCACACACACACACACACACACACACACACACACACACACACACACACCTTACCATTTATGAATTTTAATCTCTTCTCGGGTCATCCTAACTCTCCACACAACTAAAAATAAATAAATAAGTGTCCTCTCTATTTGTTGTTAACTTAGAGAGGATTGAACAACCCTGCTTGTTCCCATTTATTATTTTGTTGGTGATTATCTTTTACTTTTACCATTCCGATCATACAAGCACCTTCACTTACTGTTTTTAAAGCCTAGGCATTGTTGGACCCACATGGAGGTTTGTTTTCCTAGAGGCTCATGTAAATGTGAATGACTGCCATCTGCACAATAACCCCAAACATTTAGACACAGCGTGTTTCAACCCTGCCACATACTGAGCACATACACATCCATTCACACATTCAGCAGATGCAGTGATACGGTTTCATTATGGAAATATGTTTTCTTACACTGAACATATGTTACGAGCATCTCATGTTATGAACATGAGATATGTTGGACTGGATTCTCAAAGTAGACCAGGGGCATTGAGACCAACACACTAACACACTTGCAT
Organism: Kiunga ballochi; assembly: GCA_037177335.1. NCBI lineage: Eukaryota > Metazoa > Chordata > Actinopteri > Atheriniformes > Pseudomugilidae > Kiunga > Kiunga ballochi. The sequence continues at coordinate 6,133,062 of JBAMIG010000003.1, forward strand.
ACTGTAATGAGCCACTTTTCTCCCATATCTCCTGATTATGCTCTTGAAATTGCAGATCTGATATTGAATATTGATACAACCCCAACAGCCCCCATTTGCTTGTTTATAGCTCTGTTCTAATGAGATCACTTTGATTTCTTTTCATTTCTAATGAGATCTCTGAACAACGGAGGGGCAATGAAGGCTAATTATCACCATATTGATTAATTAATACATCCTACTTTTAATATCTAAGAAAAATAGTGTATAGCTAGTTTTCACCCACTGCTGGAGGTTGTTTTTCAGTAAAAGATACAGATAAGGAACGGGATTTTCTGTTTCATTTCCTAGTTGATGTAAGTCTTGCCTGAAGAGGCATAATCAAAGGTATATCATAAATGTTATTGCACTACAATTATGTTTATTATGAGTTGAAGTCACACGGTGTAAGTTCACAAAAGTACAAAATAATCATTTGCATATTGCACATTTGGAGCAGGGATGCTTATGGCTATAGAGACCCAAGTGGGAATGACAGCATGTTCCAAATGATCCCATCTGTAATTATATATTGTTTACAGAAGCTATTTCCCTCTTTTTCGTCCTTTTCTACTACTGCATTCAACAACTTCTTCCTACCTACGTTGAGTTTTTTCAGACTCTTTTTTGACCTTGTATCATCATCTGTGAGTTCTTCTCATGATTAGTTGTCATTGCTTATGTGTAAGGATTAAAAGAAAAGTCTAATTTGTATGAAAGAAAGCTTTGTCAGCTTGAGATAGCTTAAAATACCAAAATGGCCCAGCTTCTGTATCTCTACATGGAGTGATTTTGCCTAATGCACACCTTACATACTATATGAAATCCTTTAAAAAAATCAAATATTTGTCTTAAAGACATATTTTTGCCCTTTTTTTTACAGCTATCTGAAACATTGGCAACATCAGCTTGTCACACAAAGATAAATGTAATGAATCACTTTGCTATTATCAGGAGAAAATGCTGTTTAGTGCAAATGTTGACTGTTTTTATGTCCTGTCCTTTTTTTTTGCTCTTGTTTATTTCAATCACATATTTGTGAGCTTTTTTTGATGAATCAGTCATAGTGTGCTTTCACAACAGCCCTTGTGTTGATATCCAGTTGCTAGTGATGCTGTTAACAAAAAATTGCTGTAAAGTGATGCAAATGTAAAAATGAAAAGAATACTGGCAAGTGTTTTTTTTTCATATGAAGCAATAATGGCTCCAGAGTTGTACATTATAAATGTTTCTTTGCCATTAAAACAAGTCAGCACAAAGCTTTGAAGTCAGAAATCTATGTAGTAATCATGACACAGATTTAGGGCTGATAGTTCAATGTCAGCTTGGATTTTCTGTTTTTCCTTTCTTTTTTAAATTTTTTTTAATATCTTATTATATTGGCATTTAGTAAACACAAATTATTGGATTTAAATTCCCTCTAGCCCTAAAACTATTGTCAAAACCCAGTGATAATCATTCCATAATAACCACCATGTAAAAAGTCTCAGTAAATATTTACTACGGGGCTTCAAGCCTGATTACAGTCTGGTGATATCGTAGAAACAACAGATTTTACACTTTCTAACAGTTTTACAATGACCTCTAACCTGATACTGAAGATGAGCAACTACAAGGCAAACAAATAAATAAATAGCTAAAAAAGGCATGAGGGATTTCATGAATAAACCAATGGCATTCTCCCATTTCAAATATTTCACAACAAATTAAAATGGCTGTGTGTCAAAGCATATGTCTAATTAGTGTGTTTATGTATGTGGATGTGTGTGTGCAGTGCTCGGGGCTAACAGAAAAAGCTAATGTAGTGGAAAATGTGTCTGAGCTGGGCCATGAAATAATGATGAGCCTCTGTGACTTAATCATGTTGACACATGGAGCTTTCTATTCATCTGCCCCTCACTCTCTCTCTCGCACTCATTCAGAAGTGCACTCTCTCCCTCTTTCTTTCGCTCTTCCTTCCTTCCTTCACTCGTCTGATAAACTGTGACAATGTCTGGCTTTTTCAATTCCCGCTGAGAACTTAATTAGTTTTATTCCGTTAATAATAAAACCAAAGACGCTTCTCAAGGCTGTTTTTTTCCAACAATAAAATTAAAACTTTATTGAAGTGATTAAAGGTGTAGTTTTAAAACATTTAATTTGGCGTGTTACAAAATCATAACTTAGGCTTTTAAAGGGTGTATTACATTTTTAAAATTAAATTATACCCTGTATCAGAGCTGTAGGTGGCGACAGTGCAGGAGTTTTACAGAAAGAACAGACCCAGCTTATCATGGACACAAAGTTGATGTCAAGAAGGGTTGTTTAATCCCCTAAACTATTTTCTCTAAAATATTTCAGCATTATGGACAGACAGATACTTCTCTTTAGATTTGTGTTTTGTTTCTGTGCCGCTGCCTACACAGGAGGGTCTTGGCATCTTTATTAAAGCCCGCCCGCTCAACCAAGCTAATCAGCAGCTACATTAATTACATTCATTTTTTTTTCTCCCTTGGTGAATAAATCAGTATCTGAGCGTGTTAGAGCAACACATCTACCCGTGCAATGCAGTATGTGTAATTTAAAACTTACAATCGCTCTTGCAGAAGACTTTACATGTATCAGACCTGGACATCGCTCTGCAGAGCACAGAGATGATAGTTAAAAGTCCGGATACATGAAATTCCAGATTACCTCCAGGTTTCATAAACCTTACTGATACTTTTATCCTGTGTCTGTTAGCTGGTGATCTGCTTCCTTCACATGCACCTAAAAAAATTTTCTGCATCTAATTTGATGTTTTATAAAGTCAGATGAGGCTTATTTGTGTAAAGCTTGAAATTAGTTTCAGCATTATATGCATTTTCATAAATCTTCATGTTTTCATCTCTGTTTAGGTGGCTGCACGTTTGAAGAGTCATATAGCAGCTGTGGTTACAGTGTCTCCCTCGGAACCAATGGATTTACCTGGGAACAGGTCAACTCCTGGGAAAAACCCACCATCGATCCTGCCCTTCCGACAGGTAGGTTTTACACCAACACAGTTTGTGAGTTAGAGGAACAATGTTTACAATATGCATTAGTTGGAAGTTGTGATTTTGAAACAGGGCTGCATGGGGGCGGAGTCACAGCAAGAAGGTTGCTGGTTCGAGCCTCAGTTGGAGGACAACCAGTAGCCTATTCTTTCTGTGTGGAGTTTGCATGTTCTCCCCGTGTTCCCTGAAAAACACTGGTCTACACAAACTTTCTGCTTCTTACATTTAAAATAAATGGGAAGCTTGAGTCTGTTCCAAAAAAAACCCAGAAAGTAGCAGCTTATCTGGCAACATTTTCTACAATATATATATATATATATATATATATATATATATACAAAATATTATATTTTTCATTTTTCTGCAAAGACCTGAATGTTTCTTTTTAGGCAATGTAATCACTGCAAGGATGACATCATTCAGATGTCTTTGACATATAAATCATATTGCACAGAAATAGACTTAGTTGTGGAAACAACAAATTAAACTGTATATTGACTGGACCTTTTTGCACATGGTGTAGTCACATTCTAGGTATTATGTTTTTTTCTGCTCCTATACTATCATATTTTATACCGTTTTCATTAGTTAAATGAATAAAAATATTTAACAATTAACCTCAAAAGCCCAATTAAACACAATAAACCACACTTGTTTTAACTTTTTGCATTTGTTCCTTCCAGTGAGTTTTTAATTAGTTTATTTCACTTGAAAACTATCATTATTTAAAAAGATCTTTATGAAGAAGATGGCTAATATTAAACTACATCTTTGCTAAAAATCACATGGAAAATAAAGGCATTTTTTGTGGTCTTGAAGGTTAGAATTATGACTCATAATTTGGACATCTGAGTACAAACGCCCACCATTTTTAAATAAATAAAGTGAAACCTAAGTAGCTGAATTTCCCCCATCTCTGCATTAGGAGAGAGTGTTGTTGGCTTTTTTATATCCTTGCTTCCATCTGTCTGAGCTGGCAGACTCAGTAGCATGACATGACCTCAGCTGGGTCCCTCCCCACTTGTCAAACGCCACACAGCAATCAGACGGCCTGTCTATTCATCTCATTCCCTCTCTCTGTTCTGTCCTTTTGCTCTCTATATCTCGCCCACAGTCTCACTTTGTAACTTATGCTTATCCCACACAGTCTCGTTCACTTTGTCTCATATTTGTCTCCCAATTGTATGCCTATAGCTTGATTTACCTCCTTCTCTTTTCCAACCTGATCAACATGACTGTTTAACAGACAGTTTTCTAAACAAGCATTAAAATTCAGGGAAATGGAGATTCAAAGGACCAAAGAGGGCACTTATCTCTTTCCTCTTTTAAACTGCACACATTTGCCAACATGTTAATATAAGTTAGTTGCAGGAAATGATCTGATTTTTTGCTGCCAGTAATATAGAAATATGCAAGTATATTGAACTTTTGTTGGTGTGATAATTGTGTCTGACTGTTGGCTGCACACGTTCAGACAGGTTTTCATCTGTGGTATTATCTGCTGCGCTGTCAATAAAAGAAATGGCTGAAGATGAACTGTCCTCTTAAATCCTCAGTTGTTCATTTATTATTAATAATATTATGATAGATTTATATGTGCAAGACAGGCAAAGGATTTTTTTTTAGAAATGCTGTATGAAAGTACAGAAAATTTTAAAGAAAAACACAATAGTGTGGGAAAAAAGTAAACGTAAGGCCAAATATTACCTCTATTTGCACATTTTTGCTATATACATACTTACAGTTTAAATTAACATATCTAATTTCTTTTAATTATTTTGCGGAAGATCGGCCAGCTGAGAAAAAAAAAATGGAGCAGAAAGAATTTCATGTAAAACTCCATAAAACCCATAAAGTGTCTCGCTAATGACTGTGAAGCCTGTATAATGTACTTTATTATGGAGGAGCGGCAAGATTTAATTAGAAGGCTTACTGGACACTTCTCTGGTAAGGTACGAACATTGCACTGGGATGACTTTCTAGGGAATAACTGAGGCAGCTGGAGGGATGGCGTGTGGGAACGCTGAAAGAATTCACCACCTGGACTGAGCTGGAAGAGATGAATGGGGAAAGGGAACGTCTGTTACTCCACTCGGCCAGAAAAAGCAGAATCAAACGGATGAGTCACTGATAACATAATGATAAAACCATTCAGTTGGTTGATAAGATTCACATTGGTGGTGTAGACTTGGTGGGAGTTAAACTCTGTCAGTTACTCAACTTGTCCACATATGATGAAAAACAGGCACCTAATTAGTCAGCAGGTGACGATAAGAGATCCTGGCCATTTATCAGAGTATTGTGGCAGGTAAAGTGACAAAATGTTGAGTATATTTAAACAACTTTTTATTTTTACTGGTAAAATTCAGCAAAGCGGCCCTGTGATGGACTGGCGACCTGTCCAGGGTGCACCCCGCCTTTCGCCCGTAGACAGCTGGGATAGGCCCCCCTGTGACCCCGTTAGGGACTAAGCGGTAGAAAATGGATGGATGGATGGATGGAAATTCAGCAAAGCTGCCAGATGTTTAACCTGCACCTGTTAAGAATCCTTAAAAAATGGTTGGATCCAGACAATAATCCATATCATACAATTTATCTGATCACTTGTTTTTAATATTATATATATAGGAAATTTCATTTAAAATGTTATTAAATTTTAACAACAAATACATGTAAGTTATCTTGTGGACCTACATACATACATACAAACTAACACTGACAAAAACACAACCACTGCCTTGTTGCCTTATAACAACTGTAATCAGACAGTAATACAACATCCATTCATTCCATCTATTTTCTTCACTGCTTATCTGATTCAGGGTCACGGGTTGCCAGTCTATCGCAAGGCCAACATAGACAGACGGACAATCACTCCCATTCACACCCGTTTCTGTGGAGAATTTAGATTAACTAATTAACTTTATATGCATGTCCTTGATGATTGGAAGAAGCCGAAATACCCGGAGAAAACCCACGCCAACATAGGCAGAACATGCAAACTCCACCCAGAAAGGTCACTCTTCAGACCTCCCCCAGCAACCAACTGGCTGGAGAGAACCAACTGTGCCCTCGTGCAGCTCAATAAAACAACATAAAGATATATATTTTTTCAAAATGTATATCATAAAGAGACAGAATGGCAGAATCATCCAAAAAGAGATGCATAGACACACTTAACAATTTTTAAAGATGGTAGAGGTGAACAACAACCAAAACCTGGGCAGAAAATAATCACAGAAATATGTAAGTACTGTAGCTTAAACGTTATAAATAAAACCAATGCTGGACTAAACACAAAGCGTGAAATAAAAAAAAAAAAGTCTCAGAAAAGTATACAAATGAATTATTATCAAAATAATTATAGACATACAATAAATAACTTTTTGGGTCATTAGTTGGCTACAAATCAACAAATACTTATCTGGTAATCTGTAAGGATCCACTGCCATGCAACTAAAAAGTTGTTTTCCAGGTAAGAGAAGAATGCACAGGTACACCTTCCTCTATGTTTTGCACCAGTTCTTTTCTCATATTGCATCCAACTTCTCTTGCCTCTATCATAAATGAACTCAGTCAGGTCAATTAAAGCTCACTATCATCATCATCATCATTATCTCTCCATCTAATTCTTCTATCATTGATACGTTGTTGATGCTGGAGGAGACCTGTCAGCTGCCGCCTCATCTAACCACACCAAGATCTTATGCTGACAATCAAATGAGCTCAAACGCCATTCATTTTCACTGTCAGTGTGCCTGTCAGTTATCTGTCTAATCTATGGTTGGTCGGGGGTGGTAGTCAGGGGTAATAGTCATCATGGCCTGTGCGCCCTTCTCATCATAGACAAGTGATCAACTGCTTACTGCTCAGCCAAGCAAAGATCTGATAAGGCTGGACAGGAACAAATTGTCTGTCAATCTCTTTGTCTATTTCAGTTGGTCATTTTTTTCATTTTTCCAAATCTGATAGTGTCAAAGATGGATTAGAGTGTGCTATATTCTGGTATCAGTCTAACAATTTAACTGTTTTAATACCTATAAAATGTGCTTTAACTGCTGAATTGTTTTACTTTTCTCATATACTAGTTCTGTATAATAAAAATCACTTTGTAAGGCTATGATAATAACTTTGTGTATATGCATGTAAATATGTTCTATTTTTACAATTAATTTTATTATATGAAGTATAAATTTGGTAGGGTTTTCTTGGTCAGGAAGAGTTGATGGGCATATGCAACAATATACAATATTATATGCTAGAATAACAACCAGAACTGAAGCTAATGCAAATATAAGCTTAATTTATAGCAATGTGCTCTAATAGATGTGATTTATCACAATACACCCCTTCAGTAGTTGATGGGTATTTTTTTTATCAGCTTAAAGAAAACATTTATTTAAGTAAAACAGACTCAAACCACTGTCACAAAGAGAAACTGCTGCATTTATGATGTTTCTTATAATTACAAAGACAAGTGTATTTCAATTAATTTATTCCCATAAAAAGCTTTAACGTAAAGACAAATAAAAAATGCTGCAGACTGTATCTTTGGGAAAATAACCATCCATCAAAAAGCTTTCAAACCCATAAAGCATCATTTGCTCATTAAGTTGAAGCTAGAGGTTCACCGAAGCACAAAATCTGGGAAAAAACAGAACAGGCTAACAGAAGCACATTCTGAGAAAATGTGGAACTGAGGGCGAATGAGTCCTCAGATCAATAAATACACTTAGACTCAAAAAGGCTAAAGGCTTTAACGGCAAAATAGACTTTTATGAAATTTTAACCTTCTTTTAACAATAATTGTACCTTAAAACAATTTTACTGTTTATCCATGCATTTTGTAGCTTAATTCCTTTAAAAAGAAGGGTTTGGCTGAGGCAAAGCAAACGCCTGACCCCCCAGCTCTGACGCAGCATGGTGGAGACTTCCTCGCTCCTACCTGAATATGTTTACGCCACTCTAAACTACGTAACAAGGTAGGTGGGGGAGATGCGCTCTGTCTGAGGCGACATCACAGGTTGGGCGAGGGCCTCTCTGGCTGCTTAGTGCAGGCAGGGCGGATGAGCTAGAGGAACTGTAAACAAGCCACGACTCACTTCAATGCACTGCTTGGACTCCGGAACCAGTATGATCAAGAAGGGTTGGACTTTCTTTCACTCTGGCATTGCCCCTGGTGAGAGACGCAGAGCGGGTGTGGGCATACTATTTGTGCCCCATCTGGCTGGGTGCAGATAGGAGTTCATCCTGGTGGGTGAGAAGGTTGCCTCTTTCTGCCTTCAAGTAGAGGGGGACGGGTCCTGACTGTTGTCCTGACTTATGAGGAGTACCCACCCTTTTTGATTGGGAGAAATTGCGCTACCACCAATACGTGGGTCTAAATCACTAGCCAGACTCTTCTCCTCTGTTGTTCCTCAGTGGTGGAACGAACTGCCAAACTCTGTCCAGTCTGCAGAGTCTTTGTCTACTTTTAAAAACAAGCTAAAGACTCAGCAGTTCAAAGTGCATTTTGGCACTTAGTTAAGCTGCTGTATCTGACCTAGCTTTATACAGCTCTTTATTGACGATATCGGATGACGTATGGAAAATATATATATAAAAACATTTTTTTTAGCACTTTAGGACAACACCTGTGTCCTACAAGATGATAGCTGTGCCCAACCAGACTTGCAGCAGTCTGGCACCTATCTATGTTGTTCCCTGTTGTTTGATTTCATGCTTGTGTTGTTCTCTGATGTACGTTGCTTTGGATAAAAGCGTCTGCTAAATGCCTATAGAATAGAATAGAATAGAATAGAATAGAATAGAATAGAATAGAATAGAATAGAATAGAATAGAAATGGCCCCCTGATCTGATCCAGCATTTTATTTAAGACTTGACTTATGCTGTTGTGCTGGTTGCTATTTGACACTTAAACAGCTTGGTTAAGGTTAGATTTAAAAATGACTTGGTTATGGTTCAGTAATTTGGCTCCACCCACCCCTCTACAAAGCACTCAGTCAGCAAAAAAATATTGTTTGTCCTCATCTACATGAATAGAAAGCTTGCTGTGATAACAAGTTGCACAATTTCCTATATGTGATACCACAATAACTGTGCAGCAACATCTCGGTATGTAAAATTACTAATAAACTCAAAACTGAAGCCAAATCAGTAAAAAAAAATACTTCAAAGTTTGACAATTAACATCTGATTAAATATTTCAAAGATATTAAAAATGAAAGAATTGAATAAATTTCTCATCTGTGCATGATTATTAGAAGCTTAGTGCTTCCTCACAGCTGTTGTCTCATAAATTATCCATCAGTGTGGAAACAGCATGTACAAGCATGCAGGAGGAAATAAGCTTCTTACCTTGATCGCTTAGCCCCCATTACAGACACAGTCATTGTATAATCCTGTTTCTCGCTTCACCTCCATAATATTGATGCAGTTGATATAATTGTCATGGAGGGTAACCCACACTTGACAGCTTGTACTTCTGACGAAATTGGATTGGCACCACAGCCCTCTTTATCTCCCTCAGTCACTCTCTCCTGCTCAATTTAGCCATCATTGTCATTTATGTCATAGTACTGACAGCTCGATCTCAGGGTTAACTATGATTAGATTTAACCGGCGCTTTAACTTCTTCTTTCATCACCTCTGTATTGACATAGAAATGTTATAATCCACACAAACAGACTAACTAAAAGAAGAGAAAAGATTGGCCCAGTATGAGTGGTAATTCTTTTCTGATCTACTATATATGGACTAGCTATCTTACTGTCCCATAGACTAAACAAAATAGGGATTTTATGAGTGGTACTCCATTTTATTAAGCTAGTAACTTCCTTTACAAAGAATGCATTCACACACGCTAATTTTAGACCAATTTCTATTTGCTATCAAAAAGAACTTGACACATTAAAACCTAAGTTTCCCCCTTAATGACAATACTGATATTTCATTTAAAAATATTGAAACCTTGGCCTTTTACAAAAGCACAATGGGCTAGATAGAGGGAACAAATCGCAGCTCGACTCGAGACTGGCAGACTGCTTTTGTCTTATCCAGTTGTCTTTGCTTATTCACATTCTTCACTGGGAAGCTGAGCTTCCAAACATGAAATTTTAATGATAGAAAATGTTCTTCAAACTCTAGTTTCTTCTTAAATCTGTTGCTAGCCTTAACATCTGCTAGCTAGAGGTTCTACCTCACAAAATAGTTACTCCTCTGTGAACTTGGTACGCCATTGTTTTGTACTGAAATATACAAATACATGTAACATTACAGCTTTAATATTATGATGTTGATCCAAATGTAAAGGTTTATGGTACCCTAAGTCAGTTTATCATTACAAACACTTTCAAACTCTGGTTTTAAAACTCTGGCATGTGATCCTGTGAGTCTGATGTCATGTTCCTTCATGTACTTCTTTGATTAGGGCAGCACCATCTTTTTCTTTTACATTGAAATTCCATTTGACAAATAATGTGTACATTATTAGAGATGGAAATATCAATGAGTAGAAAAACAAATTCTTTGTTCTTTTCTTTATGTTTTCTGTTAGATTTCTACTTTGGCGGGAGTGGGTAGACCAATGTAGGCACCCAACATCAAAGCCATTTGATATGTTAAGCTCACCATGACCACAATGTGAGGAATAATCAAAGAGAATAAAATTGGATTAAGGTGATAAGAAGTCAGAATAAAAAGAGAATAGTGCAATGAAAAATACAAGCATGATCTTAGAAACTGTCATTTGACAACACTGCAAAGGCAAATTACCATTCTCTTAAACAGATATACAAATGTAGAATTATCTCCAGCTACTTTGACAGAGATATATTATATATGTAAAAGGACCTAAAATATACAAAATGTGAAAATATTTCAGAAACACAATACATGGGAAGAAGAAGAAGACTGAGAGAAATGTATTTGGAGAGCCGAGGCGAAGTGAAAGTGAGAAAACAGTTGACAGACGGCACAAAAGAAGCAAAACAGCTACATTCGTAGGAGAATATAAAGATTGACTTTAAAGAAAGAGAAACACAAAAGAGTGACAAGGGCAGGCAGTCAGCCATTGAAAAGAAGACATAAACTGAAAAACAAAACAAAAAGAAACAGATGGAGACAAACTTCCCGACTGACAAAGTCTGGAGTTTTTCCTAATAACTAGTGAGTCTTACTTTTGCCACAGGCTTGTCTACTTCTGAAGACAATTCCAAGGACAAACAAATGAGACAGTATAATGTCTTTAAGAGGTTTTAAATTTTTATCAATATCATACAACACTCTACTATGAGATAACAGACTGAAGATGCAGCTTTAATTTATTATTGATTTGTTGAGCTCAGAAGTGTTTGTGTGGGGAATGTAAACTGTGAGGCTGAACACCGGAGTCAGCAAACCGGAGCCATAGGTTCAACAGTTCAGTGGGTTCATATAAAGGTTGAAGGTGTAACCTGCCCTCCTTTGCTGATATAACATGAAATTCCGGGTGCTTTACCTGGTCATGGTGATCGTGTTTGTTCTCACTTGTTGTCGCTCTGATTTAAGCTCCCTGTTCCACCACTGGACCTGCAGCTGCCAGTTTTCACAATACATCTTCTTTGGGCAGCTTAACTGTATGTTTCAGTACCACCTTAATGCTTTGCTTTCAACCATGTTTAAGCACCAGATGTAAACATTATAAACACACATGTAGGCGTTATAACTAGAACTAAATGAACCATCATTAGCAGACATATTTAATAATTTCCCCCCCACCTTTTCTGCTTTTTGTACCAGTTTCTACATGGGCTACTTTATTAAAGAAAAACTTTGAATTGTTTTAATTGGCTTTTTTTTTCCTAATTAGCTTTATAAAACATAGTTGATTTTTTCTTTTACCCAAACAGTTCACATGCCCCCTTTGGCCAGAGCATCATTGGAAGTCAAACTTTTAGTGCAAAATGTAGATAAAATAATCTTTGTTTTCACCATTGTCAGACTTTTTAAAGTTATGTTGGCATTTTAAATCTAGTTTCTTGTTTAATGTAATTAAAAAAGTGCACTTAAACTTAACTAAACTAAGTTAAAATAGATTTGTATACATAAATGGTGAGTTAAAGGAGAATAAATGGCCCTGTTTACATGAGTTTTATTTCCTCTTTAAAGTCCTTTAAAGACATGAAATTCTGAATGAATTCCAGTTGTTCTTTGCTTACTCATTACCTCGTCCCATTGCGATTTGTCCCATTGCGTTGACGGATATTTTCAGTCTTCTTACGCCTGTCTTTGGTACTCTATTTTTTACTTCTTCTCTTCTGTTGCTGAAAAAGTGAAGTAGTAGGGTTGTGTCAAGCTGTGACTTGAACATGTCATTAAAATCTAAGTGAAAATGGAACAAACATGTGAATTTCCATGTCGTATCCAAAAAGATAAGAAGCAGGAAGTGCAGATTGTTTATTTCCTGTCCGCCCTCTGTCCAATCAGAACCCTTGCCATGCCCAAGATCTAACGCAAATTTGGCAAAGGAGAATAAACAGGTTTCCTTGTAAATCTTCATGCAGAATTACTGCAATTAATAATTATTTAACTATGGACTGACTTAAAACAAGACATATAACTGTAGAACACAAGATTAAAACGTGAATATAAATCTTCAAAATCGGACTTTGTAACTAATGGGTTCCTGCTTTAATAAGTAACCAGTGTTGATCCCATTCCTTCACTGCAAGGTAAAAGTAAAAGGTTTGAGCATGTGCACAGGTGTCATCTCAGTAAACATAACGCTTACGCACCACTTAATTAACCCGTAGCAGTGATGTGTTCACAGATATGTTAACAAGTACATGCTGTAATTCCTACATTAGTCTTACACATTATAATTTGAGGAAGACAAATTATTTTAATCTGACCCCCTTAGTATCAAGGTATCCAGGAGATCCCTGACAGTACTTTTTCTTTTTAAAGAAATGTTTCAGTTCTGTTGCTTCAGGAACATTTTCTTTCCTGCATGCATGTGGATGACTTTCAGACAAAGCAGCGCGTAAGGGATTTTTAAGAACGCTAGGCAGCATTATGTGCAAGTGTGTGAAATGCACACGTGTATTTGTTGGCATATCCTGCTATTTTCATTGTTGACGTGTACACTGTCAAACCAGCACCCAAACCTTGTATTCTGCCTTCACTGCCTTTTCTTTCATCTCTTCCTCCCTTCCTCTTTCTTCTGCTTCTTCGTTCACAGACATTTATTCCTCCCGAGGTGTCTTTGTCCTAAATTTGCTTCTCTGTTTTTGCAGATGTGATTTCCTTGTTTTATTTTAAGATCTGACAGCCTGATGGAAAAGTATGTTTGAACTGCAGCTCCTCATGCTATATTTTGATGTTTTTCATGTATATTTTCATCCCAGTGAGCTTGTATGCTCGTCAGTTCTGCCTTTTTTTTTCCTTTGAGGGGCCGAAAACAAATCAGTACCAATCAGTGAGGACCACACAATTGAGTTGTGACACATGTTTAACAGACACGTGCACGGACCACGCCATAAACTGAAACTGATATGAGCCACACGTAAATATACACACAACCATGCCTTGTATAAACTGCCATCAGTAAAAGGCCTCTGAATTACAGTGTGTCACAGCTGTATGGCATAAATTGTGTGTGTGTGTGTGTGTGTGTGTTTGTCAAGTGGTTACTGATGGGTACAGAGGTTAAATATCCCATCCGCTTTTTGGTTGCCAGTGGTGATTTGAGGGCTCTTGTCGGAAGCAACTTGATTGCTTTTGTGATTTGTGGGTGGGCAGAAAGCCTGGAGGCAGAGTTGAAGGAATCGCAAACGGCACAAAGGTGATAATAGAAAATTGACAGGGTAAAAAACAGACGTGCAAATTTCTCCTTTTTTTTTCAAAGTAATTGAGAAAAAGTAGTCACTCCTTTGTGCTGTAAAGATGTGGAGGAAAGTGGGTCCTCTAAAACAACATGCAGCTGCTCACTACTCTGACAGAGTTAGATTTGACTGCAAACCACAGGAAAATATAAAGCTGTATTTCAAACCACTAATAAATTTTACAACCTCAACAAGCTCAAGTTTTGCTCTTATATTTGTCATTTTTTGGAGCATCAGTTTGCTGCTAATTAACGTTGTGTTTTTTTTTGCAATGGGTTAATACACACTGCAAAGATTTAATCTTCTTTCAAGTCTACATGACAAAAACCTAATTACTGACAGGCACACTATTTATTAGGGAGCCTATAGCCTTCAGCGAAGTACATTTGATTATCTTATTAAAATCAAGAGCAAAGAAGACAATGTAAATACTTTCGAACCTGCATTTTTCATGCATATGGAAAAAATAATTAAACAAGTGTCACAAAGAACAGTCAGAACAAAAAAATATGTCACATTTTAATGTTGCACCTCTCCAAATCTGTCCCCAACCAGAAGAAGGAAAGTATCATGACGTTGCAAAGTGCAGTAATTAGGCTTTAATTTAGTTAGTTTACGAATGAGGTTATTAACCATGATTAGTAAAATACATTTATACAGTTGATTTATCAAACTAGCTAGTATCCATTAGCCATCAGTGGTCTTGCACCACCAGCTTTAAAAATGACTGACTTCATCCAAGTTTTCTATGCAAGCTTTGGTAAAAGGAATAAAACTGACATGTAAAAAGTCAAGAATAAGTGAAGGTGATTGTACCATGGGTGATCACTGCCCACACAGAAATGTCTCTCTGAAAGCTGTATGGAGCTGTCAGTCTCTTTGTGAGTGAAGTCGTTAGAACAGCGTTCACAGAACAAGAGTAAGATGAAGACAGATGGATTACCTGACAGGTAAAATCCCTTTGTAACCCTGACTGCAGCAGATAGAGCCGTCGTTGACAGATGTACAAATGGAAGAAGATAAGAGAAACAGGATGAAGGGAAGGAAAAGAATGGGAAAATGAGTGGCTGATGGAGAGAGAGATGAAGGAAATCCAGCGTAGTAAATGACCTTTTTTTTTTTATTATTTCAAGTGTATGGAAGGCACACTTACATCAAGGTAAAAATGGAAAAATTTAAGGATTTCACTACCGTAAAGGATATTAATGGGATTTAGAGAGATTTGTTGTAAGAAAGGGGAAATTAATGTTGCAGAGATTATGAGATAAATGAATTGTAAAAAGTAATGGATACACATAACCTACATCATTCTTCCTGTTTCTAGACAGCATGCACATTTCTCCTTTATTTTCTAATTCATTTTCCCCAACTTGCCCTCATGCAGTTACACTCTGAGCAACAAAGTGTACAAAAAACGAGTGAACCAGATTCAACCAAGATAAGATCCTTAATGTAGCCTTAATGTGGACATCTTCCCTACTTCTTCTGAGACATAACCAACCTCTTTTGGTAGCTTTTTTATATTCCAAACACATTCCAAATAATGCTGATTATTGGTGTCAAACTCTGGTTCTTCAGGACCACAATCCTCTGGATTTGTGTTGTTTTCTGCTCTAACATACCTGAATGAAATAAAATTAATTTAACCATTTCCTGCCAAGCTCTTCACAATGACCCATTCCTTTCTGTCAGGTATTATGCAGGAGAAAAATCTCCCCCCTTGAGTTGCATTCTATCATGGACCTGCCCCTAAACCTATACTTATTTAGATCAGCATTTGATTTTAAAAATTAGTGCCATACATATACCGATCATCCTTTTATTCATTACTTTTATTACTGTCCAACACTTTGATCAACTGTGGTTGTTGTAAAGCGCTATAAATACATTTTGATTGATTGATACGCACATAAC
>JBAMIG010000003.1:6188324-6203149 GCA_037177335.1 Kiunga ballochi
ATTTTTAACCCCAACACTTTAAATGTAAACTTGTTATTTACTATCATTGCATTTGGTTCCTCCAATTTGGAACTGGGGGAAAAACAGATTTTTGGCAAAGCAATAGTCATTTTCAGTGCAACTGATTTTCCCATCTTTTCCGCCACCTTAGGTAATATCATCTCTGTCCTCTGGCGGGTTGAGACCTTCAACTGTATCTGTCTCTCTAATACTCTTACTCTCTTTCTCCCCCTCTCTCTCTCTCCCTCTCTCTCTCTCTCACACACACACACTTTTTATCTTTAAATCTTCCATTCTATTAGAAAATGGCAGAGCTTGGGGAAGATTTGATTGTACTTTTGGATTTTCCACAAACAGAGAAATACACACATGAAGAAATGTTTCTAGAAATACAACTATTTCTCTTAATTTCTTCTCAGTTACATCTTTCTTTTTTATTGTATTTTATTTCACTCTATTGACTGAAGTGGGTTTGTTTGTCTTACAATGAACTGGCCTATATGAGGCCGCTACAGAAAAAAAAATCTTGACTTTAGCGGCAATTTTCCTGTGTTTTCTAACACAATAAACTCAGATTTTGTTTCATCCTTTTGGGATTTGCTTTAAAGCATAGAGTTTTCAGAGGGGCCGTCATGTTTCAGAAACAGAACTCAGTGTGTGTCCACATCAGAACAGGTTGGCCTGAATTGGGATTAAGACGTTCATCATAAACATTATTACACTGAGCTGGCGAGCAGCCAGTCACTCTTGTCTCATGCCAGCTTCTCCATTCGGATGTCTCCTTATCTTGTCAAAAGTGTCTAATTGACAGACACACTGAGACACTAATTTTACATTTAGTGAATGCATTGAGTGAAGGTCCATTGACCTCTAAAGTGTAAGAAATGTAGGCCAGTTTTAATACTTGCACAATAAATCAGATTGTGATTTTGATATTGTTTTTGTTGCAAACAGATTGAAAGGAAAATAATAATCAGATTCTTAAGCTGTTTATTTTTGATGTGAAACAGATTTCCCACTTTATAGTTGTAAGATAGATAAAAATAAGTAAATTGATTTCTGATAAACATTACTTTGCCTATTTAGTAGGCTACAAAATAAGGTAGGAGAAACAATAACTGCACAATAATGCACATTTTTGTTCACATCACATAAATGATGATAGATTTATAGTCTATATATTGTTTTCCTCGCAGTGTGGGTGGAATGCTTTACAAACACTACACTTATAATAGATGTTTCAATAAATATCACAGCTTTACAATATCAATATCAAAGGTGAAAATGAAACAAAGCTGACTTGCTATAACGTCAGCAGAACAAAAACCTTCCTTCTGACCTGCTTTTGGTTTATTACACAAAGTAACTATAGACTAGTGGCCAAAGAAAAGAATGAGACAACAAAGCTAACAAGGCAATTGGCAGGTTTTTATGACATTGGCCCAGCCAGAATGAGCATCTTAAGACCCATTTATGCTGGATCTAAAAAACAGAATAGCAGATAGAAAGACAGTTTTGGTTTCAAGGGACCTAAGAAGTGTCCATGGTCACTTAACACATAAAACAAAGCCTTAACAACAGAAATTGCAATTACAGTGTTGAGTTGTATAGCTGACATGCAACTAGCAATAGAAAAAAACAAAACAGAGAAGAACAGGAAGAAAACATCAAAGGAACTGCCGATAAACAGTACCCTATAAAAGATGCTAAAGAAATTAGAAAGAAATACAAAAAAAGGTGTGGTTTTATTATTCTTCTGCTTCTGGTTTTTAAGATGGTCGTAATTATAGCAATGTATCACCACCACAAATCACTTTTAAATGGTGGAAGCGACGTATGATGATGGCAAAATATGACAATGTGTGAAATAAAACTCCCCATTTCCTACCTAAGCGAGCCTAAAAAGGCGCTTTAGACTCAGAAAGAGATTTTATTTTAAAATCACAGGCAGGAGGCAGTCACAAGGCCTCATATCAGTTGCATCAGGATCCAGATAAAGAAATACACTGAGGAGCCTATGGTATAAAGATTGTGTCACTTTAGCTTAACAATACAACACAAAAACAATAACGTTCTTAAAAATGTTTATTTGTGAGCATTTGACTGTTTCTTGGCACCACTTCTGGCCAGTGTAATGAAAACTTAAACACCACCCATCCACCCGTTACTGCTTATTCCAATCAAGGGTTGCTAGCAGCTCATTACAGCACTCATTGGGCAGGAGGTAGAGTATACCCTGAACAGGTTGCCATTTCATCACAAGGTGACACACAAATACAAACAAAAGTCACTTTGAATAAAAAAAACTCACAAACACTTTTTATTATTTCAGTGCGGTGCTTCATCAAGTGCAAAGGTCATTCAAGGTCAGAGCAGCTAATAACAGACACTACTGGAAAAAACCTTCAAGTATGTGAATGGAAAGTGTGCATTTACGTGTCATAAACACACATACACGTTGTTATAATTTACTAACTGAAATTACCTGAACACACACAGAAGCACACACTACACTTTTCTTCTGCACTTTATTGTAGACGTTTTATAAGAAAGGATTTCCATTGATGCTCACAAACACATGGGCTCACTATGAGCAATCTTCAATTACCGTAGTGGGATCATAATAAATTGCAGTAAAAAGTTCCTCCATATACCTCGCTCCCACACGGTGCTGTAACATGGATCAGTTTAGAGTGTGCGATGTGTCATCTGACAACAAGGTCCCAGGATGCACAATGTAAAACTTTAATGTGGCCACAATTTCTGCACACACGCACACACATACCCACACAGAGCTACAAGCACACAAGTAAAGCGCTGTATAACAAAGCTACTGCAGAAAATGTATTTAAGCCATAATCTTATCCAACTTCTAGTTTATCAAATACTTACCTGATCCATCAGCCCTGAGGTGTTTTATATAAAACAAAAAGCAAGAATATGATGTATTCCATTTTGGTACCTTTGGTGTTATTTCAATTTTAGAAATGTTTTTTTTTTCATCCTTCACATTTAAATGGGAATATGTATAGATGGATAAACTCAGGCATGTCCGAGACGAATCAGAGGTTTTGTAAAGTGAGTCCAAGGTCTGACCTTTTTGCCTGGTGGGACAGGTATACAGTCATCCCTAAACTTAAAACCTGTTTTTGTTGTTTTTTTTTAATCTACAAGACAAACAATTTGAAATTAAATCTCCATTTAAAACCTACTGAAGTTAAAGAAATGAAGCCAAGCGATTGCAAGCAGCATTGTATCCTGTAAACTTTGACTGTTGCTATTAAATAGGGACATCTGGTGAACCTGAGTTTTTATTAAGAGTCCACAAACTCACATCCGTTGTTACATTTTGAGATTTCTAATCATTTTTGTTATCACAAGTTTTCTAATTATAGCCCATTAGAAAGAATAACCTGACATAGGGTCAATTAACAAGTTAATTAATTAACAAGTTGACATATAGCCTATTCTAAATCAACTCCACGGTAATTCAAACTTGAACATTTGTCAGACTTTCAGGAACGTTGTGATGTCCACATTGTGAGCTTCCTATAAAGGTACAGTAAATGCTGTGTTTGAAATGTGTTGCTGGTGCAAATATAATCGATTGTTAATGCTTTTCTCCTTTATTTTTCTGCTAAATACATCTTTTTTTTCAGCACACGGTGTGACTAGCTGTTTCGTCTTCTAGACCGACCTTTGCAAATTCACAAATATTCATATATTATTCAAATAATTAAATGGTTGCAGCATTACTTTAGACCATGTGGTTTCTCAATGTATATAAGGGCTATGTTTTGTGGGCTTGTTGATTTTTATTGTATTTATTGGTACAAAAAGATACTTAGTGGCGTTCAAACGTGCGTAACTTAAATTTGTACAACACTTTGAGAGTTGCTCCATGCGTCTATGTCAATATTCTCACCACACTCGCTTTATTGCCCACTTCCTCCACCTGTAATTAGTTTCAGATGGCACATAATATGGCGACCACTATGTGTGAAAGTTCAAACCGAGTGGAAGCGCGTAGGGAAGGGAGTAGGGAGGCATTTCAGAAAGGGCCCAGGGAAGGGCACAGATGAAAATGACAGATTGTTACTAAAATGACAGGCGTCTGTAACAATGTAGTTTTACAATAGCTTGAATCAGCAGATATGTGTCTAAGTTTGAGAGAAAATGTGCTCCCCGTGTTCTTCAGCAGCCAGGTTGTGTGGCACTGGGTGGCCTCTATCTGTTGTGAATGAAGTGGCACAGGGAGGGATGATGGAGGGATGAAGAGGAAAAACAGGTGGAAATGGTTTGGTGATTGAGTGATTTTGCTCTTGTATCCTATGGAGTAACATCAGGAGAAAATGTTGAATATAAATGGTGTCAATAGTGGAGTCTGTGGAAGCAGGTGGAGAAAGAGCTACCAGTCTGCTGTGAACAGACAGCGTCAGAGACGTGATTTATTCGTTTGCAGTGCACTTTGCACAAGACTGGTTTGCAAATAATGTTAATGTTTTTTGTTAGTTTTGCTTGAAAAAACATCAAATCTGTCTTTTAAATGTTTATCATAATTTCCTCTCAAGAAGGAGCAAAAGTTGAATGAAGCTCCTGACATTTTGTCTGCTGCCTCTTCATCACTCCTGGAAAATGTGAAGGGTACTTTACTTTGATAGAGATGAAAATACTAAACACTTGAGCCAAAATAAGTGAGAAAAATGGTAAAAATGTAAGTACAACAGAAGCCTTTGTTCCTCTATTTTTACCGTCTTTTTGTAACAAACTAGCACAAATTGAAAGAGTGTTTGACTGCAGATCTACAATGTGACGACAGTTCTGGTGCAGACTTCACTCTTAGGCCACCTCCACCATTGAACAGGAAGAAAGAAAGACTTTTCAAAATAAGTTGCATGCAAACTGCAAAGATTTGGCTAAATAAAATGTACTAATAATGGCCAACAATGTGTTATAAAACTGTTGCCGTCTTGATCCTGTTTTAAATAACATTAAGCACATTAGTTTAAACATTTTACTAATTAGAATGCACCGATACTATCAACAGATGGCTTTTCTTAACCATGTCACCATGTGCCTCACGCTATAATTAACATTAGGATCAGTAGTCAAACAAGCATACAGTTTCCTGTCCATTTAAAAATATAGTTTTTAATTATTGATATTCCTCTGAATGTTTTTGGCACAATAGGATGATTTTAACATAAGTTTTGATAACTTTGTGTGATTTAGTAACTCTGTGTTCAACAGAAAAACCTCAGATATTTAGATGAATGTAATGTTTATATTCTCTTTTTTTATACTAATGACAGCGTTACAGTTATAGTTAACTGTTTTATACAAATAAATAAATTGTTTTCCCATATATAGTTTCAGTTACCATAGTAACATTTTGCTTATTACCTGTAATGGAGTAGAATTTATCTCCAGGAATTTGTCTTTTTGTTTGTCTCTGAACAAGATAACTAGAAAAGGTTATGGACCAATTTACAGGAGCTTTTTAGGAAAGTTTCAAAATGGGATAAGGAACAAAGGATTACATTTTGGAAGTGATCCGGATAGCTATCTGGATCCAGGAATGTTTCAAAGGATTTTTTATCATTGCGAAATGGGGCCATTTTTAGCAAATCTTACTTAAGAAAAATATTAAGCTAGGTAGAGGTCTGCGCTCTCTGCGTGCTTTTCTGGTTCAAGTTTAGTTTGGAATAACAGAAATGTCAACCTGTCACCCAAAATAAAAGAAAGGGACCTTATCACGCTATTACTTGATAGTTTTATTGTTGAAATGTGAAACCTATAATATGAAATGTTCCTCTTTTTATAATAAAACTATCAAGTTATAATCCTTATAAAGTCAATTTTTGAATAACAAATTCTAAACAATGTCACATGTGTATCTTTATCCTAATCGTTTTCATCTTCTTCTGCTTCCATCTCAACCTTCTACTGAGTCTTATCACCACCCAGGTGGCATTAGGTGAGGAAGGGGTGGGAGCAGAAAAGTTGGTTTTTTCCTTTGCCTATGGTGGAAGTGGCCTGAGAGTCAAGCCTCACCGAGGCTCACAATGTTGTTCTGCAGTTACACTGTCTTGCAAACTCATGAATTATTTGAGAAATTACATTATTCTGCCTGTTTAAAATAAAAAAAACGCTGCCACCTCATCGTATATGTCTAGAAAAGCTCTGTTTCTCCTTGAGTCACAAAAACACACACACACTCTCAGTCTCACAAACAGCGTTCGTATAGATAAGATGTATGAGTCTGCTATGACTGACAGCTGATTCATTGGTCCCGCAGCTATCATACATATTCTAAAAGAGCTGTAAGGAAACACACACACACACACACGAATAAAAATACAACTTGGAGTGAGATCAGAATTTTGCTTTTATTTCAGAGGAGGAGAGTGACCATTTCTTTTAAAATGCATAACGTAGCTGTCAAATGACAAAGCACCTGTCACAGAAATGAAAATCAGATCCATGCTCAGAAAATAGAAACCTCAATCTCCAAATGTTTTTTTATTCACAGTAGTTTGAGGAGATCAATGCAAAGCCAGTCCTCCATCATGCATTTTTTCTTTCTAAGCAACTCTTCAGCATATATTAATTCTTTCAGCAGGCTTGTGTGCAGAAGATCAAACTGACTGATATGATTTAGTCTGTGTGCAAAGTATAGAACACAAACACTATGGGGGCATTCACACCAGAAAAGCTTGCAGATGGGATATATTGCACCTTTCTTTGTTGTGGTGTGCTTTAACACTGCATTTTTCTTTAAAAAAAACCTAAACAACCACTAAATGACCTACCATGGAAACACTTCTATCTACAGTGATGCAATACAACGCAAGCTAAAGGTTTCAATTTCAGCAGCCAGAAATGCTAGAAGCTATTCAGCATGTTGCATGATGCACTTCCTGTCTTTGGGTTACTGGATGGTCTGTTTGCTTTCAAACTAAACTATCAAATACTGGACGCATGGCTATAGGCCAGATTTAAAGACAGTCTTCCACCCAGAAGGGTCAGTGTATCGGTTTCAGGCTTCCCCTGACTACATGTCTTAGGTAAGACACTGAATCTTGCATAAACACACTCTCCACCTTCTAATAAAAAACATATTATTGGATGTCAGTGTGTGTTGGAGTGGGTGAATGTGCCATGTAAGTGTGATGCCCTTTCAGTGGTAAACATGACTACAAAAGCATTCAATCCAATCCAAATGAACCATGTTTTCTATGAAAGCAGACGAGGGTTTCAATATTTATTTCCAACAAAAATTTGACACATTTAATAAAAGATTACAGACACTGTTACTTTTTTCTTTTGAGTCCGAAAAGGTTCATTTAAAGTGACCCAGAAAGTGAAAGTGTGAATGCACCTATGTTAAAACAAAAGAGATCTTTCTTTGTTTAAATAATACACACATATTGTTGATTTTGACCAAATGGAATAGTTACCATTTATCTTGTATTCATTTTGGTTGTGTTGAGATCATTTTCACATAATAGGATTTATCATTTAATCCATCATGTATCATGAAAATGAGGTAATAACATAACAAATAGATCCAAGCATGGTGTATCTTCTTTCATAGAAGTCTGTGTTTGAGCTGTTAATAAAGACTGAAATCTTATCAAACTGAAGTATGTACTCTCCATAAGCCTCAGTTAAAAAAAATATCACAAACAAAGTAAACACAACAAAGTATATTTATTCTTAGTATCGCTAAAGCAGTTTTTTTTTCTTTGTAATACTCGGTGTCATTACTGCTGTCCAAGGTGGTGATCCTTGGGCCGTCAGAAAAGCAGGAGCTGTCTGTGGTAATTACTATAGTTCATGCTGATGAGCAGGATGCTCACAGGCACAGGCAGTCTGATGACTAACAGAAAAAGACCAATTAATTTCCCTGTCATTGTTTCCATCTGCTCCTGCTGCTCTTTAACGGAGTCCTTCTCAGGCTTATGTTACTGTGCAGAGACAGCTTTGCTTGTTTGTCAGAGGTGTTTGTTGCTGCCTGGCTTGTAAACAGCGTACAACCCGTCATTGTTATCCAGCGGATCACCAGTAGAAACTTATTCGCATATTTTATTTCTCTGTCTACTTCCTTTTTAATAAAGTGTATCTAGGTTCAAATAACTGAAGATGCTTCAGGATTTTTTGGACTGTAAACGTTGCATGATGTACTTTTCTAAACTTTGTTAATCAATCAAAGAAATGAGTGCTTGGTGGATTATGTCTAATGCCTGCTCTCCTATAGAATGATGCAATAATTGTACATAAAATACACAGATAGAATGAGCAGTTAGGGAGATGGTGGGTTGCACTAATGGAAAACCTGACTTATGATTATTGTGGAAGATAGACTTTGGTCCCAGAATATGGAGATATGGTGGTTACCAATGGTTGTAGAATCTCATTTCCATTTTTCTTTGCATTGAGATTCCCTCCAATCACGGCTAGCCCTGTTTTCTTCCAGTGCAATAGATGCCACCCCATACCATCATATTACCTATAACAAAAGCTGTTATCCAGAAAAGAAAAAGCTTGCCCCTCTGATGCATTTTTCATACAAATGTGGCAGAATTTTAAGAGGGAAATGAACAGGCTTTCCAGCAGTTTAACATTTATTTTAGTCCTTTTTTTCACAAAAATATTCCAAAAAAAATACCAATGTCCTGATTCTTTGTATGACTTTTATTAATAAATATCTAATCATTTGATTAATTTTTTATTCATTTTATTCATTTATTCACATTCATGGCCTAGAGTTCAGATGGTATTCTCATATTTTGCATGATGGATAGATTTTTTTCTTTGTATCTAAAATCTGATTTTGGTTTTGAATATAGAGACAGAGGTGTTATAAAGCAATTTCAACAATCTTTTGAAAAGACAATATCAAAGTCGCCTGAAACATAGCTGTCAGCAGTGATGGAACAGAAATTTCTCTCTAGGATGTTTCTCAGAACCAGAGCTGTTTAATTGCAGATGTGAAAATGTCTTCTATTATCACTTTATATTTTTTCCAGTACTCAAACAATTGAACTTTGACAAATTAGGTATGTTGAAGCAAATATATAGTTTTAGTATTTATACGTAAAGATTTTATCGTTATACTATTTACAAATGGAAAAAAGAAAAAAAAAGTCTGCTAGGTAATCAAATTTTCAACCTTTCTGATTTTACTTGTAAAAAATAAAATTATATTTGAGAATATGTTGCAAAACAAGTGGCACACCATAAAAAACTCTCTTTAAATGGAGTTTTCTACTTATTTATTTTTTAAAGAACACCCATCCATGCTAGGGGTGGAATTTTATTATTTTTTTTACTATATTCATCCTTTAGTTCAAGTATTACACTCTTCAGAACCCTTGATTGAAGTTAAATATAGTTTTCAGGAGAAAATGAATTCTGCGAGGCTCTGATGAGCTCAGTGTGGGTGTAGTTCCACTCAAAGCATTCATTTTCAAATTGGCTGTGAGGGCGAGGTGCATAATTCAGAGAATGTTTTCCTGGCGTTTTAACTGTGAAAAATCAATATTTCCTGAACCGATTTCACCTGTTCCCATTTCACAGCTCCACCCACTCCCATTGCACCACCGGAGCTTCTTGCCGTTGGTGCTACCTACCTTTGGATCAAGCCCAATGCCAACAGCATTATCGGTGATGGGCCCATAATCCTGAAGGAGGTACGATACCGAACCACCACAGGGAACTGGATGGAGACCCATGTAGTCGACTCCCCAACCTATAAACTGTGGCATCTGGACCCAGATGTGGAGTACGAGATTAAAGTTCTCCTGTCCCGACCTGGGGAAGGAGGAACAGGACCACCGGGGCCCCCACTGGTCACCAGAACCAAATGTGCAGGTAAGGGTTATTTGTTTCTGTTTTGTTTTTGTTTTTGTTTTTATTTTTAATCTACCTTAATTGTCATTCCTTTTACTTTATTTTGAAAACTGCTTTTTTTTTTATTGCATTTTGCTTCTGGCAGTTTCTTTTGTAGTAATGGGAGGCTTTCATTGGTCGTCTTTATTGGACACTTTAAACTGTGCACGGTCTGGAAAGAAGTATTGTAACATTTTAAGCATTTTGTGATGAACAAATAATTTCCAGGTCAGTATGTTAAACAATCTCAGTCACTGTCCTTAATAAAAGGTTCTGTTATAAAGGAAAATTAGCATGCAGACAAACTCTTTGTTTTATAGATTTATTCTTCTCTTTAAAAGATGCCTTCAACATTATATCAGAGTTTTTATTGTTAAGCCTTTGACCAGGGATCTCCAAATTTAGTCCTTGGGGGCCGGTGTCTTGTAGGTTGTAAAAGTTTCCCAACTGAAACACACCTTATTCATATTAAATTGATTTCTGCAGCATGTTGTCACAAGTCCTGCAAGTCTGTTAACCCATTCATTTGAATCAGGTGTGTTTCTGCAGGGATACCTTCAGGACATCGGCCCTCGAAGACTAGATTTGGTAAGACAGAGTATTAGGGGCACACTGGGAAAAAAATATTTGTGGAGGATTTTCTTTCTCCCTTCTTCACTTTGAAAATAAACTTGAAATGTTGAGAAAAAAGTTGAATTGATGAGAATAAAGTTGAAGTTGAGTTTTGAGAAAAAAAGTCGAAATGATAGTGTTTAAAGAACAGGGCGATCACATCGGTCACTACAAATAGCCTAGGTCTACGTGTGTACGGCTTCTTAATGGGAAAATAGGTAAATGATGCAGGTTTATTAAATTCTGTATTTTTATCTCTTTATTGTTAATATTGATTATATTACATATAAATAAGAACATGGAGAAGTTTAGCACAACATAACTGACGTCTTTTTCGTCAGACTCTGAAGCCCGTTTTTCCCACAACCCCAAAAATAGCCCGACTTCTGGTCATGTCAAAATAAAACAGTAGAAACAACTTATTGAACAATAAATATTCTGTTCTTTGACTTTATTCTTGAAACTGTTTTTCAACTTTATTCTCAACATTTCGACTTTATAATCAAAGGGAAGAGGGGAGGAAAAAAAATAGTCCTCCGCATTTTTTTCCCAGTGTGGCCATAATACTAATTCGTAATTTGGACATCCCTGCCTTACAGTCTACTTCTTTTTCACCATGGATTTATTAACACATTTAGCTACTGACAAATGGAGCCATTATCCAGTTTGAATTTCAAATAATTCACCTTTTTTTAGGTGATGGGCAAAAATACCTTCCTTGTTTTCCATGGTAAGGGGTTTTGCTCCAACAAACAAACCCGGTTGAACTTTTCTTCTCCCCTACCAGCAGCACAGCAACTCTGTGATGGCATGCTATAATTTGCTTTTGGTTTTTTCCTTTAATTCACATTGCACAGGATCATAAGTATGAGTGGTTTGCATCTTGTTAGTGTTAAGAGATAATTAAAGGAAATGCGTCCTCTGACAGGCAAACAGGCCATAATCAAGATGAATAAGAAAAAATGAAGAAAATAGACAAAAATACATTTTTTCTTGGGTATGAGGGTACAAATCAAACATGATGATAATTGGATGGTAAGAAGGTGTCTCGGGAGATGAAGGAGAGCTGAAGTGCACAGACTGGAGGAAGAGGAGGTTGGTGAGGTGAGCTTGGGGCAATCATGGCCGATAATGAGTATCCCAGCAGGGGTGTAAGGACACAACACAAAACGGTTTGTTTGATTAAGTGACAACCCATCAAATCTGTGATGGCCAATGTGTTTGTGTGTGAGTGCGTGTGTGTGTGTGCATGTGTGTGCGCGCATGGGGAGTACTTAAGCAAGCAAGTGGCCCCTTATCATCTGCTGTTACCTGACTGCTACTTATCTCTGCAGACAATTAATGGTCTTTCATATCTTATCTTTTTCGTTTTTCTGTTGACAAAATGATTTCACAGTTGTATATTTATTCTTTTTCTTACTTAATTTTTTTCATTGTCAGTTCAGTTTTAGTTTCTGATTCTTCTTATCTCTTATACTTGTCTCCTTTATTAGAAATGTTTCTTTTTTATGAAATTACATGATCATCTTGAAGTGTGACTACACATTGAACTACAGGGACTGAACCATTCACGCTAATCAGTGCAAACTTGCTCTTTTTAACTGACATCCCTGCTTTTTGAGTTACATTTAAAAGGTTTCTTTTATACTTAGTTTTTTACTATCTTGTTTGTGCATCTGAGGGCTTCCAAGTATGTTAAAAAGGACATTGTGTCAGTAAAATGTTTAATTTTGAGAAAAAAAATGTTATTTATCCTATAAGTACCATCTAGTGTGTTATTGGAGATGTATGTACATACGTCTGTAGGCCTTTTACTTTGTGGGAGGTGGAAAATACCATTGCTGTCTCAGCACTTGCCTACTTTCTATCCCATTTCCTGCTTATCTTAACAGTCCCTCTTCTTCCATGATAATGATCTCATCATAGATAACAAAGGCTTCTTTATGTCTATAAATTTAGCCTTTTCCAAGGCTCTCAGCTCTTCTTTCATTTATTCTTATCAAAGAATGTAAAAAGGTTAAATAATCTGAAGTATTTGGGATCTGTAGTTCTTTATCAAACATAACCCAATCAGACATGTGTATTTTATTTGGTGCTTTTTACTTTGTTCCTTTTAGATGACTTCACATTTATTGTTACAGCTTTAAATTACAAAAGAAAACTGACTTCTGTTAATTTGCTTACATGAACACACTTACATGGATCATCATTTTTAAATGTAGAGCATAACTGGTGTATTTGTGTGTAATTGTAATATGGTTAAACACTTGATTGGACACCTATTTCCACGGACTTCTGGTGAATATGCTTACAGTAATGTCTTTCAAGTACAAAATTATTTAGGACTTGGTTTTAGGGGTAGATTTGAGTTAGGTTATGGTTAGAATATAGGTTAGATAATCCTTTGCAATGAGTAAGATATGGTTTGGGGGTTTGGGAATAGGGAGTTACTGTGGTCAATGTCATTACACACACATGCACGCACACAGGCTCTCAGACTCCCCACCATGCCTACTTGAGGACCTCCTGCTTTGCTCTCACAAACACTTTCCTGTCTGATGCTTCTTCAAACATTAGATTCTTTTTATTCTCTCAGACAAAACTCCAAATTGAGTATGCTCCCAAATAGCAGAACAGTTTGTGTGTGGACTGTTTGTGTGTGTGTGTGTGTGTGTGTGTGTGTTTGTATCCTTGAAGTGCATGTAGACAAGCAGATGTTGGCTATTGAATATTTGCCTTCAAGAAGAATGGCAGTTCCTCCCCCATGGGGGAGTCATTCAAATCTTTTCAGAAACATGTTTTGTATAAAATGTAGACATGACTGGTGGGAGGACTAAACGTAGAAGGACAGGAATGAAACACACGTCCAGAAATGGGACGAGTGAGTGAGAGAGGTGGCTGATGAGAAGTGAAACAATGGCGAAGTGGTCATGTTGTGTTTGTGTGTTCTGCGTAGAGGAGAGAAACATGTGTTTCTGGACTAGTGGCACACTGTTGAGCTGTCATGACCATTCACAAGCATTACGTGTGTGTGTGTTTGGGTGTGTGTTTGGGTGTGTGTGATGGAATTGAAGCAGGCAGGTATGACAGATGTTCAAGAGCCTGCTGGCTGTTGGCAGTATTGGTGTGTGTGTGCAGGCTGATGTGTGCTTCCACACCTTCTGTGTTCACCTTTCTGTTCATGTTAGCATCTATGGTCTCACATACAGACTCAGTGATCCTTTAAAGCATTCATTTTAATATTTTTGAACATTCCTTCTTTATCGATTGTTGTTGTAAAAAGCAGTTTTCTTTATAAGAAGCATTTCGATCCTTTAGCTTTACATGCACTTCGCAGAATTAAATGCACAAACCATCTATTTACCTGGGTTAATACCAGTAATGTATATTTGCTGTTATTCCAATATTATTTCAAAGCATCACATAAACTGCAGAAAAAATATTAAAGTGGAAAGATTTTTAGTTTGTTTTAAAATTTCACTTCTCACAAGTAGATGAAACCAGCTGGAGAATGTCGATCAATTATAGAAACTGCTTGTCTAAGAAAAAAAACACATTTATTGATTAGCCGCCACCAACAGTTACAAACAACCTTATTTTTTTTTTACAAAAATCTGTCGTGTGTCAGCATCGACGTGTCTAACATGTTGCCCTATGATGTGTTACTTGTCATTTCTTCTTTTTTGAAAAGAAAGCCAACTGATTCAGTGTTTGTATTTTTCTTTAAACAGCATTTGACAACACATTTCTGATTTTACCAGATTCACCTTTCCCTTTGTGTGCAGACTGTCAGGTTTGTTGTTGCTTAATATTGTTTCTCTGTGACCACCGGATAATTAACGGTGGATGAAATCTAACTGCTGTAGAGGATGAGGAATACTAGTTTGCAGTGCAGACAGAAATAACATGATGAAGACAATGATCTTGTGCAAAAGCTAATTTAAGACCAAGACCAGTTCAAATGTCTTTAAAGTTAAAGAGTTACCCTCAATAGACCTGCTGCTTAAAAGTAAACATCAGATGGTAGTAAAGCAATTACATTTTGTTTTGTTTTTTTTTGTTTTTGAAGGAGTAAATTGGGTAAATTTATAAAAATGATTGTGTTTGTATCAGGTGCAATGTCAGGGCAATACGTTTTACAGCTTCTCTTTCTAGATTCAGTAAACTTGATACTTAAACTACTACTACTACCAGTGTTGTAGTTGAGTCACCATTTCTCAAGTCCAAGTCACTCTCGAGTCCTCAGAGTTAGAGTCCGAGTCTAAGTCCAAGTCATGCAGGACTAGCCCGAGTCGAGTCATGAGCTCTTACAGTCCAAG
>JBAMIG010000003.1:6255755-6267467 GCA_037177335.1 Kiunga ballochi
GACCCATATGACCAGAGCTCCCAACTACAGTAAGGCAGTAAATGTGTCAGATGTTACAGTAAATGTGTCAGATGTTATGAAACTATATAGTCATTAAATAGTACTAGTATGATCAGAATAATTTGTGGCACTAATTTATCTAAATGTCTGGCTAAACTAAGTGTAAAACTAAGATTCTGTTGATGTTTTGCTGAAAGTAGATGAAAATATGAGGCACAGAACGCCAGAGAGGTTTTCCATTCTGATAAGAACATCAGTGCATCAGTGTAGCTTCATGTAGCTGCTGGTTGTGTTAAGATTTCATTCTGCATATCCTGAATCTTTAAATAATTGAAGTGGTTAAAAGGATATTCTGGATTTTAACCCCTTATGGCATTATGTTGTATATTTGATACATTTTGCATCACTTTATGGCAGGAACTTTACTCAAAACATTGTTGTTCATCATATGATGCACTCTGCTGAAGATCAGAAGCAGAAGATTACTCCATAATAATTTTGACTTATTCCATGGTAATAGATAGTAAACATGCATTTCACACATACGCCTTACAGCTAACAAATATGTCCTCACATCTTATACAGCGAGCACATTTTACTTGGAAGCATTCTCATCCAATATAATTGTCTCTATTTTGTCCTGAACCCTTTTTGCCTCCTAACATCAATCTCCAGTCTCTGCTCTCATTCTGCGCAGTACAAAGACCACTCAGTGCCATTTCTAAGACCTCTATTAGACCTCAACCTAGAGCATGAAAAACACTCTCTGCAGTCTCTAAACCTCCTGGGTCCATCATCAATTTTGCCTTGTTTTCTGTCGATTTCATTAATATCAATCTAAGCTCTCTACCGGGTGGAGGCGGCACAACTCTGCATCATCTGCTAAACATATCAGAGCCTTAACACAATGCGGGGCTATTAGAGATAATTACTATAATTGCCGCTATTGACAGGATTAAAGGCATCATCTGCAACATCTAAAGAGGCTCTTGTTGTGTCCTGTCCTGCTTGTTGTCTCTTGCATTTTCTTTTTTTTTCCCCTTCTACGTCCCTTCCTTTTCACAATTGAAACCAGATGAATTGCACCTTGCACAAAAAGAAGGATGAGGAGGAGGTGGGGTACATTTGTGGAGGTGAGAGAGTGGTGGGGAGAGATAAGGAGAATGAGGACGATGAGGACAGAAGTGGGAGAGAAGATAAAACACGAGGTGAACAAGTGGAAATGCGTCCAACAGGAGCAGCGCTCATCGTATAGCATGATTACAGGAATTAATCAGTGTGCAAATATGATCACTTCATCTGCTGTATCTGTTACTATAATTGCAGCTAATTACAGGATTAAAGGACACATCTGGGTGAGATCTAAAGGGGCCCCTACTTCGCTCCCCCCTTGCTCCCTCTGGGCCTCTGTTCATCTCAGATATTGTCTAGGGAACATGTAATGGAGGGGGAAAAGGATTGGAGAGGTGGAAACAGAGGAAAGTAGTAGGAATAAAATACCTAACACTCGATCCTTTAAAATGAAAACAAATAATCTTTTCACACAAGTAATGCAGTTTCTCTAAATGACATTATAAGTGTCATTACTAGTTAGATTACTATTCCATCATAATTTTGTTTTAATGGCCACACTATCACTGTGAGATACTTTTAGGATATTTTACTGATCCACAAACTTTAGATTTATCTATTTGTGCAAGATTTTATTGTGATTTTCATAAAAAGACAGTGCATTTCATTTGTCCATAATTTGATCAGTATCTCAGTATCTACTGAGATCTGAAACAAGATATGTGTAGATTGATTTATCCCTCCCTCTCGGCGGTTTATAACATCAAGTGGAAGCGTTGTTATATTATAAAGTATTATTCAAAATTAATTAACGTGTAGTAAATTTAACAGGAACTAAAATTTGAGCTAGGCAAACATAAAAAAAAACCAAAAGAAAACACTGAAATGTTATCCTGTAGTTGATGAGCATGTTTGGTTAACTGTAAAGGAGGGTTTTCTTTGCATTCGCTTTGGACTGGTTCACTGTTTATTTGGCTCTAAAATCGGACCACTGGATGTTTGAATTAAGTGTAACTTGGTTAGACATTGGAATTAAAAGCATTTAGATTTTTTCTTTCATTTATTAAAAAAAAGAACTGCACACTTGTTGGTTCTGTATATGTTCATTTTGCAGGGGAGAAAAATGCCATCATAAAGTACACAAACTTTAAATAGATCCTTATGTGCTCCAATGAAGAGTTCTCACATTTTTACCTGCCTTCTGTGACCCCTTTAGTAATAACATAGATATTGACTGTGTCTGAACTGAGAGCAGAGGAGCACTCAGAAGCACACTTGGCACACATACAGATCATGACCTTGTCAATCCCTTCTTTGATTGCCTCATCAAACCATTCAAGCATCACTCATTCCCTCTGTTAGCACTTACCTCCCTGCTGGTCTCTGCAGAGTTCTTTCTGAACCCCTGCTCGCTGAACAGACGCTGCTGCTCACATTGCTTAGAATAAAGCAGCGAAGCAGATCATCAGATCATGGCTTTGCTCATTTGTTTTGAACAAGTAACAAATGGAATCTTTATTTTAATTTAATCTTTATTTTAATTTTTCTGATTTGAAACTCAAAATACCATGTCCACCAAATTATTACAATTTTAAATGTATTTCTCTTTTGGGTCATGTATTGTTTTGTCTAGACTTCTTCTGTTTTTATGTTTTCATTACTTTAATTAAAGTTGCATAGCTAGCATACAGTGTTAGCACTGTGATGGACTTTTCCAAGGTGTACCCTGCCTCTTGTCAGACTACAGCTGGAATTGATGTCAGTCCCACTGTGGCCCTGAATTGGTTAAACTGGGCTTAAGAATGAATGCATCATCACCAACTGATCCACAGAAAAGTGAAACAAAATGTCTTGATATTTGATTAAAAAAAGGACATTATTGTTGTACTAGATCTAATATGTGCTAAATAACAGTAGCAACATGTAAAATAAGTGCAGAATAAAACATTAAGCATATAATAATAACTGTCATATAGACCTTAAAAAGGGCTGTATTAGAATTTACTAACTGATTGATAATTTTATTCAATTCAAAAGAACAAAACTAAATAAATCTAAATAAATAGATCAATAAATACATAATTAGGACAATTACCTTTGTATGTGCCATTTTCACATAGTTATTGTTAACTTTAAATATTTGTGCATTTTTTTTCTGTTATAATGTAAGATAATATAAAACATATGTAAAACATTACTATAAACACCAAGTTTAATGAATGACCAGCTCAGGTCAGTAAGGAAAAACAAAATCATGATTATATGACAACTACATTAATTCTTCTTAACTTGTCAGACAAACATTTCACAAGGGGTCTTAAAAATCACCACAAAAATATTTTTATCTATTGTTTAAACATCTATATTTTGTGTACATTTTTTTTTTTACTTTATGTTTAAATAACAGCTTTAAAAAATTAATTTCCCTACTAAACTATTTTTTATAAGTTTAGCAGTTAAAAATGTATTTTACTGTATAAAATGTTTACTATTGTTTACTAAAAAGCCACATTTTAAAATAACAAAATATAGAATGCTTATAAAGAAAGAGGTTGGGTCTATGGTGTTTTGCTTTGGACCGCCATGTAAAAGACACCTGTTGTTCATTTTATATCATAATTTTCATAAAATGTTGTCCCTGGACTTTTTACCCCCATTTTATTCTTTTCATAAAACATGTAAATTTAACTGGTTGGTCTTCAATAATAGACAGATGGTTACAATTTCCCTGTTAAGATGTGAAACCTCTTATGTGTACAAAAAAACTGCTAAACTAAATCATAACCATTTTACAAGTGTCATTTCTTCATTGTGAATCTAAAATATTTTGGACATCTGGACAAAACTTTGTGGCACCAAATGATTTAGAAGCAGTATACGTATATGAGCTTGAAGAAAGTTTGTTCCTCAAATGGGTAAAATGTTTTTTTTTTGTAACTTTAAATGGAAGTTTTAGTTTATTTAATCTATACAAACCTCCGCTACAGGTCAACCATTCAAACTTTTTTTTTGTTACAAAGAACTTTTAAATTTAGGAATGGTTGAATACCTCATATAGTTTCTAGAGAGTTTCAAACAGCTGTTTAAAATCCAGTTGTTAGACTTAGAAAAGAATAAACAGCTGTTTTGCTGACAAACCATTAAACCATTTAATCTACCACACGAAAGCAACAAGCCAATGGGATAGTGAGTAATTTTTTTTTTCCTGTCGGATCTTGTGTGTGAATAACTTTACTCTCCAATTCCTCTTCTCAAGTAGAGTCTTTAATCAATCACAGAAATCAATACCGGCAGCCAGTCTGGCATTTATTTTGAGGTTACTCTGTTCAAAGCTGTTGACTTCTGTTACAACAGCATGCATTTCGTAAAGTTGTGCTCTCTTTTCTTTCAGCTTGTTTCTGAAGAAAGAAATGATTGATTTTCATTAGGAGAACAGAAGCTCCGAGATGATCGTGTTATTCACTTTGTTTACTGAGCACAGAGATGGCTCTGCTCAAAACAAAACAGGAAGTCAGAGAAGTTCAAGACTTCCATGCAAATTCATGCAATGTGAAATAGATTGTTTATGTCATATTATACGGCTAGAATGATGAAGCCACAATGGGCCAAAATGTGGTGTTGTGACAAATAAATTGCATTTCTAATGGCAAAGAATATGACTTGTCCTTAAAAGGCATTTAGTAAGTTGTGATTGAAATGATTTGACTTGTGGATTTGTTGCTCTATATAAGTATTGGTCGTGTCATCCTGCTGTCCTTAAATGCATAAATATACTTAAATTTCTGGTAGGATGAACTTCTGGCTTTAAGCACTTTGGCTCTGATAGCTGTTTGACAGCTTGGCTGTTAATTTGACCACTCTGAATACCAGACATAGTTTCAACTCAGGCTTTCACTACATCTTCATTTGAGTCCATGCTATAGAATTTAATAGCACAGCAAATATATTTTGTGGTTTAAAAGTATGAATAAATGCCCATAAATCAATGTCAAAGCTCATACTGAACATCAATCTGCCTTATTTCACAAGGTTACTCTGCTTCTGCTAAGTCTTATTGATATTCCAAAAAGACAAAACGACAGAAAACATGGATCAAAATACTGAGCTGGTCTATGTGGCAAAACACAAGGATCATACATTTCTTCCACTTTCTAAATCTTTACAAAGCCACAGTCAATATAGTGCCACTGAAGAGCACATCTGTAGAGTGATCAAACTTTTCTCTACCATTTGGTTTCAAGGTGACAAAACCACCTTGCATAATCGAGCCAAACTTCATAAACATATCTGTACAAAAACAGTCGTCTATAACCTTTTTCCTATTGATGAGAATTGCCATTCTGACAATATAGCTGTCTCTATCAGTGCACTAACACTACTTTGTGCACTATATTTAAGTGTGTAGTGTGTACACTGACATTTAGGCAAAAAGTCAATGCACTAAAATACCTGGATGCTGCCCTAAAATTTGTCAAGAATCTAGTGTGAAACGATGAACACTTCGCACACTAAACCGACGCCATTTACTGAGAGCGGAAAAGAACGTTTTGAACTTTCCAAATAATGGGAACAAACAATACTGAGGTGGAGGCGAATGTGTATAGATATAACTATTAAATTATTTTGTTATGGTTCTTATGTATACCGCAGCTTGCTACATATCCGATCATTTGTTTGAAACTGCGGTGACCGATCCTGTACAGTAAGCTCATGTAAATGTTAGCAGTTTTTAGCCCTGCAATGAACACAAAATAACAATTTTGACTAATTATTGTGACTTAACATCACTACTTGTATGTGCCCAGCGTCCAGTAATCAATTTGAGACAGCACTTATCATTACACTTTGTTAACAGTGTAAATAGTGTGCACCACAGAAAAAAAAGTGTGCACTTCGCTCAGATTCCAGCGCATTATGGAATTGAGACACAGCCTATGATTGGGATTTTGGAGGGTGTGTTTGGGCTGGTGAGTGTGTGTGGGCGTAGGGCTGGTTCCCGGGTTGTCCATCAGATTTGCATGGGTGTGCTTGTTGGCTCTGCTGCCTGTGGAAGTGGTGGGGTCACTTCTTTTCATGATAGGTGGTCTTATACATTTGTTAGGCACTGTATGTGTGCTTTTTCTGTGACCAGTACATTAAAGTGATTGAAGTTGCAACTAAATCACAGTTTGATGTTTCAGGTAAGCTAACATTAACCAATACTGAGCTCAGCTTCGGTTCTAGTATAATTCCTATTTGATGTTTTTTATATTTTTTAAAGATGACAACATTTTAGCGCTGAGGTCTACAAAGAGTACAGAGGAGTTCCATCCATCCACGAATAGCATTATCACATGTAATTGTGTGACATCCATTTAAATATTTCTTACATTACATTTAACTTATGCACTTAACATAAATGCATAATCAGCACTTTAAAGAAACAGCTCACAATATTCTAACTTTGAAATAAGCTTCAGAATGGTTTAGACAGACATACTGGTTAGGTACATCCATGGTGTTCCTTTGCCCTGCAATGTACAAAAAAGAAAAAAAATCACACTTTACCTTCTGTTTTTTACCAGCTAGAACATCATGTGACAGCTATATCGTTCAATGTAGCACTAAATTAGCAACTGAATCTATTTGCATCAAAAATACCTCAATTTGGAGGAAGTGAGGAAAAGAAAGCAAAGAAGAAAAAGAGAAAATAATAAAATAAGTGAAAAATGTACTGACTTTTTCTGGATGGAAAAAGCTCGGAGAAGAGACAGGATGCGGGATTTCAGTCACATAGCTTTACAAATGAGCTGTACTGATGAAGGTGATCTGTAGAAACCGTCAACTTCCATCGATCTTTTATCTTCTTCTCTTTCTTCTTGTGTATTGCTTTTCATATTTGCAGGTAATGTTCTATATTTAGTCCTACTTTCAAGTCCTTGAGCTTCTGACCTCTCCTTAGCCCTGCCTGGGTGGCTTCCAAGGCTATGAGCTCCTATCATTTACACCTGTGTGTCTTTGTGTACTGTGACATGGGTCAAGTTGCCTTTGTGAGTCTAAAGGATTTATTACAATCAGGCGTGGGCCAACCAGGACCCAGAATTAGCATCATAAGCCAACAAAATGAATTATTTTTTGGCACCAACAAGAACCAACAAGAAAATGAAATTTATCCCAAGATGAGTTTTTAACCACATCTTTTCATAGTTTCACAATAGAATTGATACTTTATTAAAGTTTTCTGTTTTAACCACAATCATTCACCTCCTGAAAGAGTTCAGTAAAATTGTTTATGCAAATTTTGTTTTGATTAACAGTATTTTAGACAAAGGTTTTTTGAATATATAATAACAATGTGAAAAGCTGTGGAATAAAAGTATTTTGTTAAGTTACGTAAAAAGAAAAAGCATAATAAGACCCCAAAAAATCAAGAATAAATAAGCAACATGTGCAGATCGATTAAAATGTACAAACTGAGTAAACACAGATGGATTTAATCTGTCAGTAGTCAAAGAGAAGAGGATTATATCTGGGCACATGAACACCTATACATCAACACAAAGATGGTCACAAGGGAGTAGTAGTTGGAGAGGATTATACATCTCGACCCCCAACCCATTTCTGTGCCTCTTACACACACGTGTGCGCACACACACACACACACACACACACACACACACACACATGCATAGGGGATTATGTGCAGCCCTCAAATCTTGGAAGCACTTCCACTTTGTGTTTTACAGCCAATCAGGAGCCCAGTTCCATCCATTATACAGATCTCATGTATTTTGGGGAATTTCTACAATCAAATTAATGCATAAGAGGCATATCTTATCATAATATTCTTTTATCTTCCCGAGCAAGTTAAATCCCCCCACCCCACCCCCCAGTCAAAAACTGAGACATTTTCATCCTATTTGCATCATCACATCCCCTGTTTAGCCTCAGACTGGTGGACATGTTTATCTCTGTTATACACTGTACGCAGAGCTACTGTGTATGCTTAAAAGCAACTCTGATCCCTTTAATTGATCTTCATCAAAGACTTTTTTTTTTTCTGACATGCTTTCAGAAATTCTTTCATTTTTTTTCCCTTAAAAAAAAAAGAAAAAAAGACAAACTGTGTCGGACAGAAATGACTCAATGCAACTAATCGAGAGCACAAATGAAAACAAACTGAGTCGGATCTATTTTGTCTTGTTTTGCAAGCCGATGTGAATGCTCAGATAACCACAAATACATTCCCAGCTCAGCTGTAAATCACAGTCTATCAGCAGTAAGGAGCTCGTTGGGGAGTGATTTTTGATGTGGGAATTGAGGTAGAAGCTGCACATGTGGCCTACATCAGCTTCTAGAGAAAGAGAGAGAGAGAGAGAGCTTCTTCTGTCACTCGCCCTAACTTGGCTGGCAGGAAGTTGCTGTGTGGCTGTCAAACAAGCATTACTGGGATGCCGATTCAGGCCGATTCCTGTTAAACTGTCACCACGTGCTGAGTCTAATGCTCCATCTCTGATCACCTCTTCCAGAGCGAGCTGAGTTTTCACTCTTTGATAGTTGCAGCAGGGCTGGTGTTGGTTTTGATGGGAACTTTTGGTTGACTAATGACAGGAGCTTTCAAACACTCTGTTATCCTGTTGTTTGTTGAATTATATATTCCTAGATCTAGTCTCTCCTGCCTCTTGACTGCCGATTGAACAGCCTGATTAAGCAATTCAGACATTTGTTAGACCAGCTCAGCTATTTATTGCCGTTCTGCACTTCATCTCTCTTGTGTATTTCATATCAGTGGGTACAATTTTGGTGGCTGGATATTTTATCGGGCTATATTTGATCCTCATCCCACTCTGTGGCGAAATCTGTCTCTCTCACACTTGTGTTTTTGTTATCAGGAGTTAGCGACAACAATAGAGATAACGCTGCTAGGAAATATTAACAGTGTATTGTCTGGTGCTGTTTTATTCTCCAGTTAGCTTATCTTTCTGGAAACAATAGAAAAGCAGAAATGAGGCAAACACTGAACAAATTGTTCCCAATTGTGATTTTATGCATGCCTGTGTAAGTATTCAAATGCTCATTTATGTGCATATAGGCATTCGTGGATGGATTTTTTGCACGAGTGTGCACTTTTTGATGGGTCTTTGTGGATGCGCACAGCTTTTTACGAGGATTTATTTTTCCGTTTGTGTTTGTCTCGGCCCAGAATGTCTCGACATTGCAGAAGTCAGAAAAATGGAGAACAACCTGTCCCAAGTGAAACCTGGTAAAAGCAGCAATGCTAGAACATGAAACAATAAGTGGATACTGAGTTGCAGAGTGAGGCAGGAGGTGTCAGGGTACATCAGGAGGAGAACTTAGAGAGAAAAGTTTAATTCATGCTTTTTAAGATTGCAGCGGTTGGAAAACGTCTTCATTGTATGTCTTGGCATATGAAATTTACTTTCAGATGCTTTTTTTAAACACATTTAAAGGCAGCATTTTAGTTCAGGAAAACGTTAGTGTGCCTTGACACACAAATGCCTCAAATAGAGAGGTTTATTTTAGGGTTTTGGACTTTTTAAAATGTATAAATTGTACAAATACAGATTTTAATATAAGTCCTCTTAGAGATTATCTTTTAGCACATTAATGCGAAGAAAATTCCCGCTTAAATATGTCTGCTCTTTGTTACACTTCTAAATACAGGGCTCTTCTGCACAAAAAAAGAGCAAAACCTCATGTCGGTGCTGTGGGAAAGTGTTTTTTAGAATTAAAAAATATACATATTTTATTGCATCTGCAAAGTTATCTATTCTGTAACAAATCTGAGAAGAAAAAAACAAATAAAAAGCTGATTGTTTATAATCTAGCTTATTTTCTTCTGTTTATTAATCTATCTTCAGACCACTGGGCACACTCATTTAACTGTGGATAAAAATATTTTACAGCATGACAGTGTCATCTAAATTTTATGCCCTGCAGGTGGAATTGGGGTCTCATAACTCATGAACAGCAGGGTTGCAGATGAAGGACAGTAACAGTTGCTTCCTGAGTTTAATTTTACAAAATATCTTAAATTTGTATTGACTCAATTTTATTAATCAAGAACAAAAATTAAATTTTTTGCAAATAAAAATCAATAAATGTCGACACCTACTATGTACATCCCTTTTTTTATACTGATAACCACTGCTAGCTTGAAATCTTAGTTGTTGGTCTATGATATGTTATACTTGTGACATTAACTTGGATATCTGATTAAAATGTATCATTAACATAACTGAACATCCTGGGTTTTATCTCTTAAACAGGATTTTAGTTCCTCCCACTGTCTCCTTGTCATATCCATCAATTATGTTACTTACTGTGACTCACTGGTGCCAAAAACATAAGCTATAACCTTCCACTAAGATACTAGCATAATTCTGCCTTGTCAAATGTGTATTGACTTAGTTTTTTTCAGAAACAAGCTATGAATTGTTTTATTTTGGTAAGCTTGAGCCAGAAATTTTTTCTGTTTAAATAGGGAGTAAATTCTTTGACGTTTCTCCTGGGTGAACTTTGGTAGAATAAATCAATGAGGAACAGAAACAGAAACAATAAACACCTCCCATAGCTCTGTTTAATAGAAAAAGAAGTAAGAATGTGAGGAATAATGCAGCTGCATGTATTCAAATGAAGCAAGCACAGAAGATAAACCATGGACGACTTAGCTGGAATATCATTTTGCAGCACATGACAGTGTCTTGTAAACATAATTTATTTCCATAAAACTTGGCTGAAGCTCAAAATACTGAAGCCCAGCAATGAATACACACAAAGCAGCCTGGGTGCGTTTGATATAGAGGGCTGCTGGGTAAAAGCTATGGCTTCCAGTCCTTCCCAGCATCAATCTCCTGCATGGTCAAACACAAGCAGGGGTTCATGCAATCCTATATGTTGGCATGGATGAAAACTTTCTGGAATCAATTTCAAGAAAGACACTATTTATAATGGGTGTAAAACTTTAGGCTAGCTTAGGTGTAAAACGTACCTTTGTTTCATTAATAGTATCAAAAAACAACATTCCAAGAAAGTCTGCAATACATCTTTTTGGAGCACTCTGTCAAACTCAGTGGAACGTCGTTGACAGATTGGTCTTTCTCAGTTCTTTTCTAACAATTGAATGCTTGAAAAGATGCGGGAGAAGTTTGAGCTTTTTATTTATCCACCAACTTTTTTTTTAACAGTTCTTGACTCATGAAATCGGATGGGGGGGTGTCTTTCTGTATGAAGTTTGCATGTTCTTCCTGTGTATGAGTTCGTTCTCTCCAGGTACTCCAGCTTCATCTTAGCATCCAAAAACATGCATTTTGGGTTATTTGGTTATTTTAAATTCCCCATAGAAATGTATATAAGCATGACTGGTTGTGGGTCGCTCTGTGTCGGATTGGCGACCTGTTTAAGGTTGTACCTTGCCTCTTGCCCGAATGACTGCTGGAAATGGCTCCAGCTTCCCCATGACCATTAATTGGATTAAGCAACTTGAGAAAATGACTGACTGACTCCTTGTATGTAAAAGGCTACTCTTATCTGCAAAATTTCAGAGTTAGAATAATTTTTTTTGCCATGTTTTTACAAACAAGCAAACAAGAAATTTGACTGCTGTT
The DNA here is from genome assembly GCA_037177335.1 of Kiunga ballochi. Classification (NCBI taxonomy): domain Eukaryota; kingdom Metazoa; phylum Chordata; class Actinopteri; order Atheriniformes; family Pseudomugilidae; genus Kiunga; species Kiunga ballochi. The sequence continues at coordinate 6,267,434 of JBAMIG010000003.1, forward strand.
TTAACCCCTTAATGCCTGAATTAAGAGTAACTGG
>JBAMIG010000003.1:6273000-6286807 GCA_037177335.1 Kiunga ballochi
GTGCACGCTCCTCTTGTGCACAGCGATGTGCTTTTTGCTCCATGTTAATGTCTGATCACTTCTTCTAACTTTCTGGACCTGTTCGCTCTGATGAGACATGTTGACATCACCTGTTACCTGCTGACACTCCTCACTGTGTTTCTGCTGGCTTTGCTGATGTTTATTTTATGTTCACCAAATAAAATATTTTTATATTATAGGTTTTGTCAGAATTTCTACCTCATATTCTTAAAAATCACGTTTTTTTGCGTTTATTCTTGCTGAGCTGTCACGGAATAGGATGGATTAATATTAATCATGGGCATTTACCTGAGCTTTTATAGCAACACATGGGCGTGACAGACACTTCTGTACGTGCGCTACATTTAGTGTAGGTCCTGATTTATAAACAGAAACATTGCACGAGAGGACAGCCACACATTAGAGGATTGGAGCTTGTCATGGCAAAGCAGTAGAGTAGAGTTTAGTAGTCACTAATGTAAAAGCTGCTTAAAAGACATACCAGTATACCCGCAGGCAGACTTTATACCAGGAAATAGACCAGTATAACAGAAGAGAGATCAGTATACCAGGGGACAGACCAGTATACCAAGAAACAACCCAGTATACCAAAAGACAGACCAGAATACCAAGAGACAGCCCAGTATACTAGAAGACAGACCAGGATACAAGAAGACAGACCAGAATACCAAGAGACAGCCCAGTATACTAGAAGACAGACCAGGATACAAGAAGACAGACCAGTATACTAGAAGACAAACCAGTATACTAGGAGACAGACCAGTATACTAGATGACAGACCTGTATACCAGACTAGTATAGCAGGAGACAGACCAGTATACTATGAGACAGAGCAGTATACCAGGAGACATACCAGTATACCAGACCAGGATACGAGAAGACAGACCGGTATACCAGGGGACAGACCAGAATACCAAGAGACAGCCCAGTGTACTAAAAGGCAGACCAGTATACCAGGGGACAGACCAGTATTCTAGAAGACAGATCAGTATACCAGGAGACCGACCAGTATACCAAGAAACAAACAACCCAGTATACCAGAAGACAGACCAGAATACCAAGAGACAGCCCAGTGTACTAAAAGACAGACAAGTATACCAGGGGAAAGACAAGTATTCTAGAAGACAGATCATTATACCAGAAGACAGACCAGTATACAGGAAGACAGACCAGAATACTAAGACAGCCCAGTATACTAGAAGACAGAGCAGTATACCAGGAGACAGACCAGTATACCAGACCAGGATACGAGAAGACAGACCGGTATACCAGGGGACAGACCAGTATTCTAGAAGACAGATCAGTATACCAGGAGACCGACCAGTATACAGGAAGACAGACCAGAATACTAAGACAGCCCAGTATACTAGAAGACAGAGCAGTATACCAGGAGACAGACCAGTATACCAGACCAGGATACGAGAAGACAGACCGGTATACCAGGGGACAGACCAGTATTCTAGAAGACAGATCAGTATACCAGGAGACCGACCAGTATACCAAGAAACAAACAACCCAGTATACCAGATGACATACCAGAATACCAAGAGACAGCCCAGTGTACTAAAAGACAGACCAGTATACCAGGGGACAGACAAGTATTCTAGAAGACAGATCATTATACCAGGAGACAGACCAGTATACCAAGAAACAACCCTGTATACCAGGAGACAGCCCAGTGTACTAAAGGACAGATCAGTATACCAGGAGACAGACCAGTATACCAAGAAACAACCCATCATACCAGAAGACAGACCAGAATACCAAGAGACAGCCCAGTTTACTGGAAGACAGACCAGTATACCAGACCAGGATACGAGGAGACAGCCCAGTATACTAGAAGACAAACCAGTATACCAGGAGACAGACCATAATATATATACCAGGAGACAGACTAGTATACTACAAGACAGACCAGTATACCAGACCAGTATACCAGGACACAGACTAGTATACTATAAAACAGACCAGTATACCAGGAGACAAACCAGTATACTAGGAGACAGATCAGAATACCAGAAGACAGACCAATATACCAGCACCAGTATATCAGGAGACAGACCAGTATACCAGGAGACAGCAGTATATTAGAATAAAGACCAGTATAACAGGTCACAGACCAGTATAGTAAAATACAGACCAGTATACCAGACCAATATACCAGGAGACATACCAGTATACTAGGAGACAGACCAGTATACCAAGAGACAACCCAGTATACCAGAAGACAGACCGGTGTACCAAGAGACAGACCAATATACTACACGACAGACCAGTTAACCAGGGGACAGACCAGTATAGTAGAACACAGACTAAAAAAACAGGAGAAAAATGAATACAGTATACTATATATATATTCTCTGACAACGCCCTCTTGATTTATAGTGTATTTCTCATGAATAACCCTAATCCCAGGTAAAAAAGTTACCGCATGGTCTTCTATTTTTGTGTCCATCTTTTTCTGTGGTATTTGTCTCTGTGGTGTTTTGAAGTCCCAGCAAAAAGCATTTAGAAAGTCGCATTGCACGGGAGGACACTCACACATTAGAGGATTGCAGCTTGTCATGGAAAAGCAGTAGAGTCGAGTAGTCACTAATGGAAAAGCTGCTTAACAGACATACCAGTATACCCACAGGCAGACTTTATACCAGGAGACAGCCCAGTATACTTTTAAATTTAGTGCAAAGCAGATTAATTTTTTTAATGAAATCTTCTTGGTTTTTAAAGCATTATCATGTTCATGGAATGATGTGTTCAGGGATGATGTAACTTTTTATAATCTTATTGTTATTTCTTTATGTAACAGAGTGTTAACAGGACCCGCACCTGGCAATGGCAACTATCATACATGTAGCGATGACAGGTTTTCACACAGGGAACTGGGGTTTTGACTGAGTGGAAAATGTCCACTCCTCTTGTTTCTTGGGCAGGACCAGCAACAGTTCTTTGACAGACATGTCTGTAAAGACCATTTTTTAAAAATGCCTAATGAACTGTGTCACTCACATCTGTTAACTCGACAAGTTGCAGCTAGAAATGCCCAGGTCGTCAAGGATACCAATTTCACACAAAAAATGCATAAAGCCATCCGCAGGACCAAACCATGCCTCAACAGCAGACACAAACGGGTGCATTCAGAAAGAGAGGATACTAACTTGGGAGCAGCAGGAGAGAAAACCTGACAAACAGAACAAAAGTGAGAGAGAAAGAGAAGAATGAATCATTAGAAAACCAGTTGAAGAGTTGCTCAGATGGTCGACAATCAGAAGGCTGCAGCACTTCTGTGTGGATTTAACGATTGGGGCTGGTTATTCAGCAGGACTCCTTATGCTGGAATAAACTATAGCAGAAGCACCAGTACTTCATTTCTGTTTAGCTGGCTTCACTTTTACATCAAGCTTTACAGGTTTTTTTTTACCAAAGTTTTTTCCCTTGTTTTCCCAACTGAACATATATTCCTCATATGAAGATAACAGCAATAATAACGTATGTTGTGTAGTCCAGAGAATGCCCCAACATCAACTGCGTACAGAGCCATCACATCCTCTGTGTTAGAGGAAGCAGTAGACACCTGTGCTCCTCTTCGTCATTTTATTCAGTTTTTTTTATCTGACTCTGGAAGTCACTCTATGGAAGCTAATAGTAGCCATGCTTCTGAATACCGTTTTGTCCTGATAACCGGATCCTTCTTAATTGAGATATTAAGTAATTTATATTGGGTTTTATAGAATGTGGTTGTAGTCTACTGGGAGCAGTGCTGATTTCCAGCTTAAATGCAGCAGGAATCAAGAACCTACAGCTCCTTCATGCAGCACCCTGTCTCTGAAGGGGCTCTGTAGGACTGGTTCAGGACGGATGTAGGGTAGTGGATGAGAGCTTTGCCATCATTCTCGTGGTGGTGGTGGGATCTCCTCATGACTGACTGGTCTCTGTGTGATTTCTCAGATGCTTCGTCCTGCAGCAGCATCTAAATGCAAAGCTAGAAAACTCAGTTCATGGCAAATTCACGTTTTTAATAAGCCAGATAGACAATGTAATGCATTTAAATTTAATGTGCTAATTTCAGACTGATCTCCAGAGTCCTGGTAAAAATCCTACATTTAATAGATTTTGTCATTTTAAATTTTTCTAGTGACACCCTAAAATTATGTAACCCCGTGGGATCTCTCCCATTCTGAATGCAAAAGGTGACAAGTGGTTTGTTTCCAGAAAATCGTTTTTAAACATCCTAAAATAGATCCTAAAATATAGGCTAAATGAAAAAAAAACTCAAGGTTATCCTCTTGACATGACAGTCTGGCTGATGTTAGCGAATCCTGCTGAAGGTCTTATGGGGTTGTGGGTGTGTTACCCTGAATGTTCTGGTGAGCCTGCATTTGTCCTCTGCAGAATTAGGACAGCAGGGAAGAGGTTTAATGTGGTTTCTGATTGGTTGCAGAGGGCTGAGCAACAGACTCAAAGAAATGTCTGAGTCCTTCTCTGGGAAAATATGGAAGTCATAGTTCTGGTTTTAGTGTAGTTTTTAAATTCTGCTGGAGAAGCTGTGTTCTGCTGATTAACTCAGCATGGAGAGGAGCAGATAAAAAAAGATGCATTCACTTCCCGTTGTACAGCAGTGTTTAGACAACCCCGGTCAAATTTTCTGATGTGTGAATGTTTCTGAAAAGAAAGATTAGTACTTTTTTAACTTAAAGTTAAAACAACCCAATAGATCAATTATGTAACTGTCCCTTCTTAAAAATCAACAATTTTGTTCGATGGCACAGTAACATGAACTACAGTACCAGTCAAAAGTTTGGAAACACTTTCCCATTGGATTTAATGTAAAACTGTGTCCAAACTTTTGACTAGTACTGTATGTTTCTAGTGTCTGAGGCTGGTAAACCATGTCGTAACCATGCCAAGGATATTGTGTGGTGTTGCCGCCGGGTTTTGCAAAGCAAACCAGGAAGAAAGTGGAAAAGAAAATGAGAGGAATGGAGCAAGCAACAATACAAGAGTCCAGATGGTCCTTTACGGGCTAAAGAGAACCCAAAGAACTGGTAGACGGTCCATATTGCAAATGTAAAGAAGCAGAAATGGTCCATACGCAAGTTAAAAATGCTAAAATGATTGATAATCTCCAATTTTTCCAATAACATCTCAAAATCCCTTAAGTGTTGTGTACTGAGAAATGAAAAATGACATCAGTTTCCAACCCCAAAATCCCAGAAAACCGTGGACATGACGGTGGAAGTAAAGGAGCCCTGCAGAAAAAAAATAATGAAAAACCTCCAAGCACCTGAAAAAGGCTGCTAAATGTTGGCCACAGAAAATGTAAAAAAGAAAAAATATTGCAGTAAAAGAAGAAATATTCTTGCTTTGAGGAAATTAGGTTGTTTTAGGCAATGTGTTGCTCACAGCAACAGAAATGTGAAGTTTTGCATTGCACAAATTGGCCTCTGCAACCAGTTTTCATTCTCCTGCCACGTCCATGTCCCCTCCTCGGACACACTGTCAGCCTGTACGTACCCTGCAGGTCGACCCGCCTGCACTGCCGCCATCTCCCTCAGAGTCTCCTCTGAGTATAGGCCAATGGGGGAGTTATACTGCCTCCTCTGAGGGGGGCTGACCGCCACCCCTCTCCTCCCTGGAGAGTCTGCCTCTGCAGGCCCCCAGGAGGTGCTGCAGGCCAATTGGCGGCCGTTTAGCTGCACCAACTGAGGCATCAAATGGAGGGGGGAGTCAGGAGGAAGGAAAAGGGAGGGGGATGAAGCAGAGAATATTTAACCTATCAATATGTTTATAATACACTTGATAAGAAATTGTGTGGTTTAGTTTTTCAACAATAGAAATTCCTTTAGTCAAAAAGCTTAAAATTAGAGTTGTTCCTTAAACTTTCTACACAAAATTAATTCTACAATAATTTAAGACACAAACAGATAATGTTTAGACATTTTCTTTTTGACCATTCTTTCACAAAAAAAGGCATCTATGTTCCTAACATGTGGTTCAAAATGTTTTAATATTCCAGCATTTAATTTTTAATTTGACCTGAAAATCCAATAGAAATTTAAATAAAACAACTCTGTTCTTCATTTTAAGATGTGGATCCTATGGGAGAATGAATTTTTAGCATCTTGGCCCAAAATGGAAATAGAGTTCAACACCTTTTCTGGACTGTCTTTGTTTTATTTGCAGAGAAAACAAGTAAAGTTTTGCATCTAGTTTGACCTTTTAGTGCATTTTAGAGATAGTTGTATCTCTTCATCCAGAAGACAGCATGTAAATTTCTCTCTCTCTTTGTGTGTGTGTGTGTCCAGGAAATAGAATGTGCAAACAGGGGTCCTCTTAAGGACACAAATGTTTGATTATTTGGAGAGAAGAGAGCCACCAATATAATATAATGTAATAGAATATAATATAATAATCTACATGTAATCTACAGTAAATCCCAATGTTTCAATGTCCATTTATCATTTCAGATTTGTGTACTGCAAAATTTTCAGTAATATGTTATTTAATATTTGGATAATCAAAAAATAGAATATTTGGTTACAGTATATATTTTTATAGCATTTAAATGTTAGTTTTCTTATAGGATTCAATCTGTCTATTTGTCAGTCTGAGAGCAGACACCAAAGACAAAGAATTGGAAGCTGAAGGATGAAATGATGACAGCAGGAAGTTCAATTCTACCACCAGAGGGGAGATTCTGACCAAAAGACATTTCCGATCAATATCAAACAACCGCCGATGGGTTTTAGGACAAGGTCCAGGCTGAGCAGAAATGCATTCTGGGAGGAGTTACCTGCTGGTGAGGGATCATGGGAATGGCTGCATCCATTCTGGGTGTTGTCATCGGAGGAGGACGCTTTGACCTGCAAGAAAAAACAGAAATGAGTTTGTAGACTTTTTTTTTTACTGATTTGGTGAATATCCAGATGTCAGAGGAGCAGTGATCTTAGCGAGGATGAGTTTGCAAAGCTAAAAGAAATGGGTGTGAAACAACAAGTTTTGAGTTTGTTGCTATTTACCTGACCCAGATATAGGCAGAAATTTTTCGTTTTCTTTTTTAATCTAATTATTGATCTCGTTCACAAAATGCTAAAACTTTATGTGATAAAAAGTTTCTAAAAATAAAATATGATACAAAGAGGTAATCATAAAGATGTTTAAATATCATGCGAATACAACAAGAATAATTCCTGGAATTAAATCAGAACACAAAGTCACAATAATCAACCAAATTGACTGAATATAAGGTTTTATTGTAAAAAAAAGGGAATAAAAAACCCTCAAGTATAGTTTGAGATAAAAAAAAACAAACAAACCCCTAAACTTTTCTTAAGCTATTCATTCATTGAAAGAGTCTCTTCTTTTTACCAGGAACCAGACATGGCAGGTTTTCTGCATCTGTGTTTTACAGTCATTGTTTGTTTCTTTGTTATAATGTTAAGTGTCTGCCAACAGGTTTCATGTTTGGTTTTTACAGATTGTTTTATGGTCTGCTCCAGATGTCCCAGAACTCTGAGGGAACAATTTGCTGTATCCAGTAGCTCACTTCCAAAAGAGCCATAAAACATTTAAAAAAGTGATGTGGCAATTTTGGCTAATAGGAACTTCTGAGTACTTTGTAATTTACTGGAGACCTGTCCAAGGTGACCAGCCTCTTCAGTCTTAGGCTGACACAACACTTAATTGTTATTAGAGTAGAACACGAATGATTGAATGAATGAATGCTGACCCAGAGCTAGAGAAGAATATTTTAGAAAAATAAACATACCATGACCATAATTTTTTTAATAAGTTTATTGTAAGTGTGCTTTTAAAATATTTTAACACCGGGAGAAAAGATCGATCATGACGTATAAATGAATAAATACATTTTACCTAGAAATATGTCTATGAAACTACATTGTGGTGGGGTTAGCCTCTTTCAGGGAGGTTAGTTACACTTTAAGTAGAACCTGACCAATTGATCAGTTAGCCAAATCAATCGGCCGATATTTTCAAATGTCTTACTGGCAGCAGTTTTGCCGATTAAACGCTGAGTTATTCTTCATATCTCATAGAACAGTAAACACTCTAGGTGCCGTAGTGATGCAGAGTGATGTGATTGTGATATTTGTCCACCAGATGGTGCCCTGACTACATTCAACACATCACAAGACATTGGAAACCACAACACTTTAAAAAGTCCAAAATTTCTGCCACATGCATTATCACCAATACTCCCTCCTTTTACCACCTCACCCCTATCCTACAGCAACTGCACTGGTTCCTGGTTAAATCAAGGATACAATTTAGTCCCATGTCAGAAAAGTATTATTAGGTCCAAGTGGCCTATGTTCCGTACCTCTGTTGTTGAGGTGGCCAGCCAGTTCTGTGGCCATAAGGTTGTTGGTACCTGTCATGGTGGACACCAGCGATGAGAAACACTGTCAAGCTAAAGTAGTCCTATCAGGCCTTTCTGACCTGTGGGACTCCGGAGGCAGGTGATTGGTATCAACAGGCCAAGTGGAATGCAGCTTTGACGGTTGCCAGGACAAAACATGAGCTTGGAGGAGGAGTTTAGTGAGGCCACAGAGAATGACTTTCGAATGGCCAGAGACAATTCTGGTCCACCATCCGGCAACTGAGGGATGTGAGGGGGGCAGTTTTCCATTAATACTGATGGGGATGGGGCCTGCTGACCTCAATAGGAATGTTGTGGGTTGCTGGAAGGAATACTTTTAGACCTCATCAATACTACCAACATATCTTCCAACAATGAAAAAGAACTGGGAGACTCTGAGATGTTTCCCCCCATCTTCAGGGCTGAGATCGCTGAGGTGATTAAAGATCTCGGTGGCTCCAGCCGGCAGAATGTCGGGTTAGTTTCCAGTGATGATTGGAATCCGCCAAGCTGTCATTTATCCCTGATTCTGTTCATAACTTGTATAGACAGAATTTTTTGGCACAGCCAAGGTGTTAATGGGTGGCAGTTTGGCGGCTTTCGGATTGGGTCTCCGCTTTTTGCAGATGGTGTGGTTCTCTTGGTTTCATCTGGTTGTTATCTTCAGCTAGCACTTGATCAATTTTCAGCAGAGTGTGGGATGAGGATGAGAGTCAGCACCTCCAAATCTGAGACTATGGTCGTCAGCCAGAAAAAGGGTGGAGTGTCCTCTACGGGTGGGGGATGAAGTTTTGCCCCAAGTGAAGGAGTTCAAGTATCTCAGTCTTGTTAAGAAGTGAGGGAAGGATGGAGTGTGAAATCAACAGGTGGATCGGTGTGGCGTCTGCAGTAATGTGGATGCTGTTTCGGTCTGTTGTGGTGAAGAAGGAGCTGAGTCTGAAGGCAAAGCTCTCAATTTACTGGTCGTTCTATTTTCAGAAATATGTTTAGAGGAGGGGGAGAAGCTCGGCCATCTGGCAGGGGCTCAGAGTAGGAAAGCTGCTCCTCCATATGGAGGAGCCAGATGAGATAGCTCAGGCATCTGGTTAGGATGCCTCATGGACGCCTCCCTAGTGAGGTTTCCCGGACACGTCCCTACGGGGGGAGACCCTGGGGGAGACCCAGGACATACTGGAGGGATCATTTCTCTCAGCTGGCTTGGGAACACCTCAGGAATCACCCCGATGAGCTGGCAAATTTGGCAGGGGAGAGGGAAGTCTGGGCTTTCCTTCTTAGGCTGCTGCTCTGGATAAGTGGGAAAAAATCTATGGATGGATAGAATTCAAAATCCTCCTTCACAGTTTAAAGGCCATCACAATCTCGCCCCCATTAATCAGTCAGAACCCATCATTTTTCCACCAACTTCCTCAGGCCATTCTCCTCCATCCACCTCACCGGTTCCGCTAGCTGTATCAGCACCATGGGAAGGAGAGCATTCAGTCACTCAGCTCCTCATCTCTAAAATTCCCCTCCCACCAGACCCCTGTAAAATGAACTGTTTACATCTACATCTAGCAGCAGAATGCAAGTAAAGTTATTTAATTATGCTCTCAAAAAAAGACAAACTTAACTCACCAACACACACAACAAACCCGTCACTACAACTGAAAACCAACAGACTTAAATACAAAACAGAACCAGCAAGAAACATGTGAACCACAGAACCCAAATCAACACGGAGTTGCCCGACAGACTTCTGAACAGTCTCTCAGGAATTGCAATTATTTAGTTCGTATCACTTCCTTTGTCTTAATAAACATGTAATCATTTTCACTTTTACAACCAGGCTCTTTATCCTTGACAGAGAATGTTTAGCCTCAATCGGTTAGAGTTCATTATGAAAACAGAAAAATAAATGAACCAACAGCTGGAAATTAAAAGTCAAGACTCTGCTCCTGCACAACAAGTTAAACTGGTTGATTCTTTTTCTGACTGGATTATCAAAACTTTAACTTGTAACATGAACTAAAGCTACGACGGTCTGATATGTAGATCTGAATAAGTAGATACTTGTAAATCCCTTCACTGCAGAATAGTGGACCTGAGATGGTCTGGAAATTACCTGATGACCTTCCCAGATTGATGAGCAGGACCTGATGCTTCTCTACAATGACAACATTGTGTTCATGCACCTCATTTTTAATAAAAGCTAAGATGACTGTTTTATATGACCTTTACTGTTAAGATGAAAATGTACCTATCCTGGTTGAATTTCTTTTCTTTTTTTTTTTTTTCTTTTTTTTTTTTTTTACTATTTTCACATTAATTGTGAAGTAAAGCAAGATATAAAAAAAGTGATTTAGGGCTCTGCATAAGCTGCCGCCATGATCTGAGCTGTAGAGATCAGTCTTAAGTACCGGTGTCGGTATGTTCGTGTTACATGGGTTTTGTGGTGGGAGAGACAGACTGGACCATGGAGCAGAGTGACGCGGTTCTTATTGGCCCATCCAGCTGTCAGTCTGGCTGAGACTGACCAATAGCAGCCTGAGCCCGCCTCCTGCACAGTTTTCACGTCGAGAGCAAAAAAAAAAATCCAAATTTTTCATTTAATAAAAACACAAAAATAGCTCCATAGTAGGCAGGTTGACTGAATGAAAATGACAAACGATTACTAAACGACAGGTATCTGTAACACTAACAAACTGCTCCACTCAGCAGTCCGAAAACAATGACATTAGATCACATATTAGATAAATTACTTACAAAAATAAACCATCTAAATATACTATTATGATAAGTACATAAATAATAGTAAAGTAATCAAAAGAAAAGAAAGTTATTAATATTGTGTGTTGTTAGTAGGGACATTAATTTAGGAAGGAATTTATTTGGTATGTTTTACTCTGATGTGATTTGAGCAGCTGATGTTAGGAGAGTCTACTACTACGATGATCACTCTGAGCATGTACACACCAAACATTCATCAGCTCATCTGCTCAAATGCTTTAAAGCACACTAAGCACATTTGTACATGAAACAAACTGAAAAGGCCAACAGTTGATGTCAGCCTGTACATTAATCTGTATAAAGGAAATTATCCTAATTTTATTCATTACAGTTATGTTTATATGTAATACGATGTTTTACTTGATGTTATGTTACTTAGGTTTGTACCAAAATACTTTGATACCTGGTCATATATTTAAATAAAGTTCACACCGTCTTAAACTTGTAAAAGAACTGCAACAACATGACTATCTGTTATTACTGTTCACTTTTTTAAAGGTTCCTGTTTTAGTTTTCCTTTTACGTTCATGGGAAGGTCTAATTGTGCTTAAAATTAAATATCTATACATACAGTAAACAGACAGATCTTAGTTTATTGTCCGCCTTCTGAGAACTCGCTACTATGTACCCAAAAGCAGCAAGTAGAGCAGTGAAACATAACCTAGTGAAGCAAATGCATTACACAGACATAATATTTAGCAGAAAAGGAAGTCTGCTAGCATGAACTAATAAAGGAGCGATTGTCTTGTCTTTTACTTCAGTCATTCATGTTGCAATGTTGCTTCTGGTAAAGGTTTAGGTTTGTTTGACAACCTGCTAGTAGATGTGACCTATAAATGCTGTCTTCATAGATGTATTCCCAACAAAATGCCCTGGTAAACAGAATAAGCTGTGTACAGACAGAAAGTTATAGACAATGTTTGAAACAGATGTTTTCATGCACATAAAAAGAGGATAAATGAACTGCAGGTGTAAATCTTATTTAAAAAAAAAAGCCTATTCACAGACACACATATCTGAAACACAATTGTGATAATGTAAACACACACACACACACACACTTACATTCTCCCTGCTGCCCCCCCCCCCCCCTCCCTCCCCACACATTAGGCTCCTGCTTCATCTCATGTTGTGCCTCTGAAAGCCATTAACTTGAAATGCATATTTCGCCAGGAAAGGCAGAAACAGCTAAGACAGTGACATCAAGAGACCGGGAGTCTCATCTTTGGTCATCAGCAATTATTTTTTATGAAAGCTGCCAAACGGGAACTGGGATAATTGGCCGCAGCCCTCTTCACAGAAACATACATTTCCCTAATTGCATATAATTGTGAAGTGAGTTCTTGGCGTGGAGGATAGAGGTAATTGCAGAGGGCTGCTGAGCTTGTCCTAACTGTTAAAGTATCCTCACCCATTCATGAAGCCTTTCAAAGCATAATGGGAACACACACATTACTCCTATTTACATGTATAAACACTTTTACATATGTGTTTGGATACATAAAAGCGTAGTGCTAAAGCTAGCGCAAGAGTATGCACTCAGGATGAGGCAAACCAGGACTCTATAAAAGACCCATTAATGCATGTTCTGTTTCTTTTTCCTATATGCATCAAATCACAGACACACTTTTGATTTAGAATTTACTGCTGAGTCAGCACAAGACATGTAGGAAACTCTCTTTAGCTTAAAATTGTCTCATCCGTTTTGAGCAAAACCATCAGAACAAAATAGTTTGTATTCACATGGCGTTGATGCCAGAGCATATCTGGATTGTTGGGAGAAAAATGTACATTTATGTTGAGTTTCTGTTTTTCAGATTATAAATATGTTTGAGGTTATATACTCATGAAGGTAGTTAGCCCTCTAGGCACCAAATTTCCACAATTGTGACAGGTATCAGGTCATATCTCTAGACAGATTTAACCTGTTGTGACCTTCCACCACTAAATGGCAGATCAGCGATTACTTGTTATTACACAACATGGCACCCCAAAGCCACAAAGCACCACAAAACAATTCTTTTTTTTTTTATAAACAATTGTTTCCTTTTTTCAGCTCATACCAGCTCGTAGTGAAGGAGGAACGCAAGTCAAAAACCCGTCGGGCTGCTTCAGAAGCACCTGAGTGTTTCTCTGCTCCCGTCAGCTTTCGTAACGCCTCCGCCTTGGATTCACCATACTACATTGCTGCTGAGCTGCCTCCATCCAGCCTCACGGTGGTACAGCCATTCACGTTGGGGGATAACAAGAGCTATGGCGGTTTCTGGAATCCTCCACTGTCACCTGCTAAGAGCTACAGCATTTACTACCAAGCCATAAGCAGAGCCAATGGGGTGAGTCACCAAAAGCACCAAATGTAATAATCACAATTGATCCTTTTATGAGTCAATTGTTCATGTGGGATGGATTTGGAAGAAGTGTGCCCATTTAGATTTTCTCTTTAGTGTAATTTTTGTCTTTATTTATGTAATCAGCATATTGTTTTTGGTTGCCACTAGTCTTTCTAACGAGGTTCAACTAGTTTTTCCTTCACTTTTAAGTTATTATTGAGGCTGTACATCTGTACATATGGAGCTTTATTTCTTTTCACCTTAGCTGGCAGAACTCAAAGCAATGTCAAAACCACCAGTGAAGACTTCATAA
>JBAMIG010000003.1:6397827-6409374 GCA_037177335.1 Kiunga ballochi
AAGAAGGAAAAGAATCTTACACATCTAGAGGAGGCTCGTTCATACAAGCTCACTTGCACTCAATCACACATGCAATTAAATTTTCTAATGCCTTGAGCTGGGCTGACAGCAGAGTGTGTGCAATGAGTGAGCTGAGCTCCATGGGGAGTTAACTGATTAAGTATATCCGTGACAGACACAATCCTTGCTCAGTCTGAAAGGGAGGCGAGAAAAGAAGGAGGAGAAGAAGAGATGAGAGGGAAGGAAAGTATGGAAGAGTAAAACATCTTGTTCAGCAGTTTCATCTCACTACAATGAGTGTCCTTTATTCTTCTCTGTTAAATGCTGTTGATGCATTTAAATTCAAAGTAGCAGGTAAAATGTGCTCATGGAAGAAAAAAAGATCAATTAGCTATTCAGATAAATCTAAATAAATGCATAAATGCATAATTATGCCATCTAGCCTAATGCTAGGCTTAAATGATCTGCAGCATTGAAGACTGGACATGTGCACAAGTGAGTTAATACTTAAAAGAGGTTTAACTCACACACAGTCTGATTTAAACAAATGAATAAATAATACATAGCAAACAGGAAATTAATTACTACAAAAATCAAAAACAACAAAAAGGCATCAAAGTTGTATGAATTATTAAACAATATAGGAGGAAATAATTAATTTGTTGTGAAATGGAACTAAGGAACTAATTTGTGGCATATTACTATAGTCTTTAGCTGTCTTTACGTGTGTATTTATAGCCATCTAACAAGAGTTAAGTTATGATTTGCTGACTTTAATTTCTTAAACAAATACATTCTTTAGATGACAAATAATTCGACACAAAAACTGTAAGGACTGCATAGGAATTAGAGATCAGCAATAATGATGTGAGTTCTGTCTCAAAGTCCTCCTTTAGTTTTCTTTTTTTGCCTTCTGTTTATCATTTTTAAAATGATTCAAACTAAAATATGTAGGAAGAAGGAAATGAGTGAATGCACGTTCTACCACTGTTTCTGATCTTTACCTTCAAAGCTCCTTGTGCGAGTAAAGGATTTCTCTGCAAAACATACAGAAAAATGTTTTCAATTACTATATTTATAGAATAGGTTTGACTGTTGATTAGGTTTATTGCAATCTGTCAATATTACAGCTTATTCCTTAAAGTAATTTGTTCTACTAACTAATATTTTCTGTTAGTTGTGCTCAGTCACAGTTTTAAATGTATTTTTTTAGGACAATGAAATTGCTTTCCTTAATTTTTCAATAAAACCAGCTAATGAAATTTGACAGTAAAAATGTTATCATAGGTAAGAAAAAAACAGTATGTCATTGTTGTGCAGTTAAATAAAAATCATTTGAGAAAATGTTATGAAAAACCCTAGCCTGTACTCTTCATTCAGATTGAGCATGACTTTTGAATTAAATAAACACAAGTTGTCCATTTTTTTAGAAGTACTTACTGCTGGCAACAAAGCAGCTACTGTCAACCAGAATAGAAGTTCATTCTTTCAATAAAGTTTGCTCTTTTTTCACCTACTGACACTTCGATTAAAAGTTTGACATGTATTATTTTGACAAATGAAGGTATAGGCTAGTGTTTTGACCTTGTGGTATTATCATGAAATTTTAACATAAAAAGCTGTTATATTACATTTAACTTTACGACATGGAATAACCTTAATCAGGGTTGACAGTGACTATGTATGCTGGTATTCTTGAGAATGCTGTACTCATCATCTTCATAGAAATTTGGATAACTCAAACAAAGAGGATATTAGAGGATACTAAAGGGGTTTTAGAACAAAATATTGCTGTTGCAGCAATCTCCCTTGTTTGTAGTTGATGTGTATTAGTGTCAGCTACTTTCTCATTCATTGTAAACATTCACTCAGGGGGCAAAATGAAGCACAACATCCCGCCCTAACAGAAACAACTTATCCTTTATAGGCAGCTGGAAAGACGTTGAATTACAAAACAGCCCATAAGTAAGGCTCTTAACTCCCTCATAGTTTAAATGAGCATAACATCTGCTAGAAGTTGATAAGGATTTTGTTCAGTATCAGTTACACACTCATTAATTTGTCCAAAAAATGTTTGAAAGCAAAAGCGTTTGTTAAAGCTATAGTCACATGACATAGCTGCTAATTCCTCTTTCCACATTGCAAAGTCTTTGTCATCTGCTTTGCAGGCCACTGCCTTATTATGTTTTTCTCTGATCATTTGACTTTTCTTTTCTGTTGTTATTAAACCAATCACATATTTAGTCATTACACAGTGTCGGGATTGAAAAGTCGACAAAAACCCGGTTGAAATTCATGAGGGAAAATAATGTCTTCATTCAGAGAAAAAAAACAAACTGTACATTAATTGCAAAAACAAGTGGGCCAACTGGAAATGGTAGTAAATGTGTTAATTTTACAACCCAAATTATAACCCAATTTTACAAGCCAAGCTTTTTGCAGGATCAAATCAAAGATATATGTTGGTAACAGGTTACAAACCAGTAAAAAGTGTGTTTATAAAACTGGTCACTAACTGATATGTGTCGTTTAATCTGATAGTGTCTGAAGACTCAACTGATTCTTTTTGTGACAGTGATCAGATTGCATAAAACTTTTTACTCGACAGGAGTGTGCAACCCAGCAGTACCAATAACAGACAGCAGTAACGGGTTCATTTCACTTCTAATTAGTTATTCTGAAAAAAACAACAAATATTATAGAATAATTACCAACAATATCAGAAGCACTCATTGCTATTCTGAACAATAATTATCTGCAGCATTGACTTGTATTATTTCTTAGCATCATCTCAGTATAATCTATCTAATTACCGACCATTTACAACTGCCTCTATTCCTCTTATTTGTTTCAACACAGCATGCTTGTTACTTTTAAATGTGATATGGAATACTTTTACTTTCATGGGTTACTTTGTATAGATATATACATGCTTACTCTACTAGAACAAGATTGCCACAGCCATTTATTGTTGTATGTGTTGATGATTTGTTGAAACAGCACATGATACTACTTTCTATCCAAGCCTTGTTTTTAATGAAGAGGAGATATAGAGGGTGAATGGTAAAAGTATAGCCTTTGTTCACTGTTGTGATCCTTGCTGTCTTTTTTGTCTGATAATGATGCACTTTTTGGTTATTTGTGTTCTACTAAATCTTGGAAATGCATGTTGAATTTAAGTACAGATTAACATGAGAGAGTCAATGACAAAATAGTTGGTGAATTTTACTAACATTTGTTGTAAATTCACGGGGAACCTTTAGAAACGTAAACAAAATCTTTGTCCGTAAGTACAGATTAATTGGCTTAATTGGCTCAAAGAACTTCCATCAATCCATTATACCGCTTATTCCTTGAACAGGGTTATGGGGGGCTGGAGCCAATCCCAGCAGAAATTGGGTGAGGCGGGGTACACCCCGGACAGGTCGCCAATCCATCACAGGGCCAACACAGAGAGACATACAACCATACACACTCACTTGTATGGGCAATTTAGAGTCTCCAATCAGCCTATCCCCAAGGTGCATGTCTTTGGACTGTGGGAAGAAGCCGGAGAACCCGGAGAGAACCCACGCTAACACGGGGAGAACATGCAAACTTCACACAGAAAGGTTACTGACTGGACCTCCACTGGGAGGTGTGACTCCCAGTGTCGATAAACTGTGAGAAACAAATGCAACAGTGATCATTTAATGAAAAATATTTTTGCATTACTATACTGATACTACAATATGTAACTTTATAGATCCTTTTGGAATGACTCCCTCTGGGAAATTTGGTTTCCAGCCACTTATACATATACAAAGGAAGAATCTTCAATACAAAAGAACAAAAAGAATTCATAGATTAGTTCCTGAGTCCGCAGCCTTGCTGTGACAGTGGATCTTCTCATTTGCAGTGGTTGTGTCTGCTTTCCAAGAATGTAAACATGACTGAGTTCCCTCAGCAGATAGTATGGCTGCAGGCTAACAGCTAGCAGTTTGAGAACACAGCTAACACAAGACTGTCTTTACAAAGATATGTCCTGGATTACAACAGCGATTGTTGTCATACATGAGGTGTTAACAACCTTTAGTTTTCTCACTCGCTTTGGTGTCTCTGTGGGTTGTTGTGACAGTGAATATCAGCAGGTCTACGTTAGCATTCAGTACAAGGTGGTTTAGCCATGTCTCCATAAAAAATGTATCAAGCTACTCTTCCGGTAGGTCAGCTGATGGTACAGTGTGAATAGCTCCTCAATCTTGTTCAGCAGCGTGTTCACATTCCCCATGATAACGGATAGAATTGACAGAATGTGGCACTTCCAATTCCCCAATAGCTGAGCTTGGCCACGGCCTCGCAGCCCCTAAATTTTCTCCTTAGTTCCATACAGATGTCATGTTATATTGGCTTTTTGTGCAGAGAGTTAGCAAAGCTAGGAGCTAGCTGAGCTAGCAAAGCTAACAGTTCCTCTCATTAGGAACTGGCTCTTACAGGTAAAAATATTCACTGGATATAAATGTATAATACACAAGAACTTTTATGCAAGAAGAGTAGAAAGTAAAAAGAAAAGAGGTTTAAAAAAGTTTAAACACTTACAATGAGTGTGGAGCTACTGGAGAGGTAGCCATTACCCACAACGCTAACGGTAGGTACAAGACAGATGTTACAAATTTTACGTGTGATAGAAACTTATAATGCAAGTCTTATTTCTGATGATAGGTAACAGATAATCATATCATGGCCTTTGATCTTGAAGAAAGACTAAAAGCCTCTCCTGTCTATTCTGGACACCGACAGTCATTTATTGGTGGCTCCTCCACATTTCATTAGTTTGCAGCTTCTGTGTGCAGTCTCTCTGTTCATACAATCTGATCTGATGTCTCTAAATTGCAGCTTTCTGGTGCATTCAGCTGCCCCTGTGCATCTGTCCAAGATAAAAAACAATTTTGTTTGGCCTTTTCTAGACCCCTAAAGTTAACAAGTTCTCCCCAACAAAACTTTTCACAGTAGCTGGCAGGGTAATGACAAGATTTTCAAAGAAGACGTTGGGGGTGAAAAAAGATTTAAAAAAAGGCCGAAAATAAAGGAAACAGAGCCAAACTAAAGAAGAAAGAGAACAGAAAAGAAGAGGGAGGAGTTGCAAGGTTATGAAGAGAGGAAGTCTCAGCCAAGAAGTGGAGCTCATTAATGAGTAATGGGTTTGTGACTCTTTGCCCTTGGACACCACAGCTTCTGATGACTTTGTTGTTACTCCAGTACAGTGCCACAGATGGCAGCTTGTGTCTATGTACACTCTGTATGTCTATATCTATATTCAGATCTGGGTGAAGCAGCTGACCATTAAACTTTCAGTTATGTGGATCTGTATTTGGATCTAATAACCAGAATTTTAAACTCCGATTACAAGGCAAAGGTATATGTTTATAGTCTTCATCTGAGGAGAGCATCATTCTTGAAACTGAGATTCTATAAGTGTTAATGAAACATCTTGGCTGGTCGGACACTAAGATTTAAGCGCACGCATAAATTACACTAATTAAAATAAACATTCTTTTCACTTTGTCTCTCTCTCTTACATATGCACACATGACTCTACAAACCTGTGTCCTGTGTCCAGATTTGCAGTGTTTGCAAGCCAGTACCTCCTGCCATTTCAGCCCAATTAGAAGTTGCCCATTCTGGGCAGAGACCAGTAGAAAAGGCCTCTTCCCACCTTCCAAACTCATATTGGTGGATGCAGTGTTATGGCAGCCTCTGACACTAGCCCTGTGTAATTATGGTTTTCTGAGGCAGGAAGACAGTATGGGGTAAGAGAAAGCGAAAGAGGGAAGACAGTTGAGGTATAGAACTGAAGAAGAAAGACGGAAGGAATGAGCCGACGGCTGGCAGACGACCCCCTATTGTGTTTGTTTCTGCATGCAGTGTGTATGAGGGAGTTTGAGTGTGAGTGAACTGATAGCTGATGACAGGATCTTGTACCAGCAGAGTGGAGTCATGCTGACATCACTATAACCATTCAGCCAGACCAATAACATCGCTCTTATTAAAGCTGAACAAATACATTTCAAGGTGATCCCAGAGATTGTAATCAAGTAAGCCACATAACACCAGATAGCTCCATGAGTATTGGAACCTGGCTACAGCAATAGACGACTACACTCAGTACCACTTCCGTCAGCAAACAAAACAATTATGCTACAATTCACACTGTTTCACCAAGCCTGGATAATTCAAGATGCCAAAAAACATTGAGGGTCATTCATCAATATATTCTTAAAAGTCTTCTTCACTTTGTGCCCATCCCATGATTGTAAATAAATTGCCATTGAATCGTCCACTGTACCTTCTACAGGTGAAACAATTTTCCACCTGGCATCATCTTAATATGCAGTTGAACTACAGGATGAGTGCTAAATTTAATGGAGTTCTTCGGGTGAGTTACTGGTTCTGTTAATCAGGTGACCATTTCTAGTAATTCAGTTCAATTCAACTTTATTCATACAGCGCCATCATACTAGATTGTCATATCACGATACTTGATAGACACGTTATTCAAGCAAATTCATAATACATAGCCTAGTTAAGTAAAACTAACAGAAAGCCTTGAGTCCTAACTTTGATCCAATCCACCATAGTGAGCATGCCTAAGGCAATGGTGGAGAGGGAAAATAATCCTTTTTAACGGGAAGGAATATCTTCCAGCAGAACCCGACTCAGGGAGGATAGCCATCTGCCCCGACCAATGGGGTGAAAAAGACAGAAAAGAATAGGCACTGTAACTTAATAGCTAAGCAGACCTGCTGAGGGAGGAGAAATGTGTAACAGTGCCAATACTGTCATATGTTTCTACATGAAGGAAACGGAGCAGAGAAATGAAAAGGTGGTGCTCAGTGCATCATGAGATGTCCCTCAGCAGCCTAAGCCTTTGACAGCATGACGCTGACTAAAACATGTAACTATGAAATTCATTAAAGAGGAAGGTTTGATCTTAAAGATAGAAAGGCTATCTGTCTCCCACACTGTGAGCTGGTTCCATAAGAGAGGGGTCTGAGAGTTGAAGGCTCTGCCTCCCATTGTACTCTTAAGAAACTCTGGGAATCACAAATAGACCATGCAGACTAAAAGCAAAGTGCTCTATTTGGAATAAATTGAACTATAACATCTCTGATATACAATGGAATTTGGTCATGGAGAGCTTTATATATGTGAGGAGGAAGAGGAGGAGGAGGACTTTTACATTAAATCCCAAAATTTACCAGGAAGTGAAAAAAAAAGATGCTAAAACTAGAAAAATATCTCTCTTGCTGATTCTCATCAGAACCCTGCAGCATGTTGGATAAGCTGGAGACTTTTCCGGGCATATTTAGGACAGCCTAAAACAAGTAACAAATGCATGGACTAATTTTTTGTGCGTCACTCTGAGACAGAATGTCCCTAATTGTTGCAATATTATGTAGGTGGAAGAAAGCGGTTCTAGTCATTGCTTTCAATACGAGTCAAGGTTCCTCACTTTAGCACTGAAAGTCAAATTAATACCATCCAGATTAATTAAAAAGAAAGACTCTTTAAAAAGTATGATTTACAGTCTGGAAAATAAGCTAAATATAAATATTTTATTGGGCGCTTCATGGATTCATATCAAAATCTTTTCTTTGTTTGTTTGGTTTACTAAATCACAATGTTAACTTTTAATCATGATAATCCCCGTTATCAATATCATGCTCATTTTCCTCTACCTAAACTTGTCTAGTGTCTTGTGTCTCAGTCTGAAAACTCCATCCTGTAAATTTTGGTGGCAAAGATCTTTAAAGTTAAATACAAGGTATGCATTGCAGTTGAATGGAGAAAAAAACAAACAAAAAAACCAAAAAAAACCAAAACATTATTTATCCTAAAGGGAAATTTGGTGAATACAGTTAGATGTAGTTGGAGTAGTAAGTGCATAGATGAGTGTAATCCACTGAGGTTTGACAATCAATAAGTTTCCACTTCTTTCAGGTCATCCAAATTTCTGTTTCTTCTCCTGTCTGTGCTCTCTTTCTCATTTTTATCCTCACATTATCATATAATATAGCTCATCATTTGTGGTTAAAAATAAGAAAAAAAAAGTATAAAACTCGTTGAGAGGGAACAAACCAAGGATAATCAGACTAAATAATGCCTCCTGCAATTTACCTGCTGTTGCTATGGCACGACTAACTAAAATCACTGCCTCCCATTAGATGTAATAACGCTCATGTGCATCCCAATTTTACAAACCACAATTATAGTGGCCGGATAAGGTAAAACCAATATTCAAAATGAAGAAAAGAAAAGTCAAACTTCACATTGTGACATGTACTTTGATAATGATGATGAGGGTTGAGTGTGTACAAATCTTTGGTGAAGCCAAGGCAATAAATACCATCTGATATTAGGAGTGGAATTAATGTGTTTTGCTTTTTTTTTGTTAAGATCCTGTAGGTGAATGCAAATGTAATGTTCCTTATTGTCGTTATCTACTTAGATTGTGACTCACTGCAACCTCATTGGGAGTTTTCCAACTACCTCAGATTTCCAGGAACTGGAAACTATGAATAAATCTTTTTAAACCATAACTGGAAAAATCGTCACAAACCTTTTTCTTCATCGTTTGCAAATGACAACACTTTTGCCTAAAATTTTATGTTTTTTTGAAACCCAGAAATAGATTTATTTGTTAATATTGTTGTTATATTTTGTGATTTATATATTTTCCTATTAGTTAGTCCCCCTTCAGTTAGTTAGCTTCTCCGATCTGTGGGTAAATGTAACTTTAGGCCTGTCGTATTTTTGTGCTATCTGATCCCACAGACGATCACACCAGAGTCCGACTGCAGCTGCTGGATGGAGACCCCCACTCTGACTACATCAACGCCAATTATATAGACGTGAGTCATCACACACACACTGCTAAGAGAAATTAAACTGCAGTCTTATCTTTCCCAAGGCCCTTAAAAGCAATCCGGTCTTCAAACCTGACATAATATTGACCCAGAAACTATAAAAAAAACTAATATCTATTGGTGTGAAGGATGCACAAATAAAAGGGTTAATGAAGGGAATAACTATTTAGTTATTTTAGCTCTTCATGTCTTAGAAACTTTGACCGATTAATCTTTACAATGGAAAGAAATATATTTTTTTCTTGACAATTGTTATTTTAGGGAAATATCATGCAAAATCCACTTTTTTTTGCCAAAAAATACATGTTTTTGTGCACTTGTAAAGGGTATTTTAAATGCAGAAAATGTCAATTTATTCCCTCCTGATGCTGCATATATCTCTTTGTTCTTTTTGGTCATATTTTTAAGTCTGTTTGGTGATCTCTATTCTCCATTATGTATTTTTATCTATTACGTCACAGTGTATGCTGTGGGTCTGCCAAACAAGCTTTTGAAATTCCACGCAATCAAATTCTTCAATTGAATACGTTGATATTTATACTTACCTTAACAATAAAATGTTTTTCTGCAGGGAGATTAGCGTATTCAGCCTATCCTGACAGTGGCAGGGTGGTGACCACCACAAGAGGGAACTTTGTGATACAGTTTTATAAAAAAGACTGCTTTAGGATCTCTGTGTACACCATAAAAGGAAGCAAATCCTTGAGAAATGTGCCTCCTGTTATTAAAACATTTATTCCTAGTTTTCTATCTTGAAAAAATATCTTGAAGGCATATTTCAAATAACAGATAAAAAAAAAACATTGCAGTGATTATTTTATGTTTTATGTTGTTACTTACTTACTTACTTATGTTGTTAATTATTTCAGGAGTAGGGCTGAAAATTAGCATTCTTTGCTCTGATCTGACTTTTTTAGTATTGATCATCAAACCAGCATGACCCCAGTTCAGTAAAGAGACAGAACAAATTAAATGAATAAAGACAAAGACAGACTGGGTTGTAAAATATTTTACACAGCAAAAAATTACTTTAAACAGATAAAAACAAATATTTTTCATGTATCTGCTCTATTACACGTGTTACTATTTCAATAACTGAAGTTTTGAAGTCTCTCTCTCACCAACAGCTTACAGTTGTAATGACAGTCTTAATGAATCTGAAAGTAAATGCTCCCTTTTAACATCATCTGACAATATTTTTCTTCAATAAGAGCAAAGAAAAGGGGGAATTGGGAAATTAAAATTCTAACAACACATCCCCTCAAGCCATGATAACGCCATCGTCACAGAGGGATATTAATCGCAGTGTGAAATTGTCTTTGTCTAACAAAGGATTGTGGGGTGATAAGAGGGGTATAATTGTTGTTTGGAGACTCATTGCTTTTCATCAGTCCCAATCGGAGGAAAAAAATAGTTATTTATTTCTTATATTATTACTATTATTTGATGTTTATTTAGAAAATGACCTTGAATTATGTTTCTGTGAGTTATGGAGGTTTTGGAAAGTACAGAAGGACCAATGAAAGTGTCAAAAAAAGGAAGCTGCAGAGAAATTAAGGGAACAATGGTGATGTCTGAAACTTTTTCCTACATATAAAGGTAGAGAATCACCATGGGAGGTAGAGGAACAATATCCGATGGAAAGAAAAAAAATCAGAGGAGCAGCGATGATAGATTTAAACAGAGGAAATAAGCAGAGAGCTGTAGATAAAAAACAGGTTGATAGAAAAATAAAAGAATGTGAATGAAAGAAACTGAAATATTGATAAATTAATAAAGGGACATGAGTGTTTAGAAAGGATTTAAAAGTCTGAAGGATCTTACTTTGGTTGGCAGAAGTCTTACTTTTTTATGATTTGTAGAAAACAAGGAAGTACAGGTTACTTCCTTGTTTTCTACAAGCAAGCAAGGAACAGTGTGAAGTTATTTTTTAATGCTTTTTTTCTTCCTGACTCAGGGGTACCACAGACCCAGACATTACATCGCCACACAAGGTAATTAAACTGACGTAATAAGTGTGTGACAACATCATGTGTGGTACCGTGTTTGTGCACATAACAATGTGTTTGTGTGCATCTGAGAGTGTGTGCGTATTTGCGCGTGCGTGTAGAAGCCACCTGGTAAATGGCGTCCTTTTGGACTGGAAGGCTATTACCACAGCCTCCTAAATCTAAACTGCTGTATAAAATCCCCCTGACAAATTTAAGACTCCATTACCTCAAACCCCCAAACTACTATCAGGGATTGATGGTGTGTAAATACATTTGTGTGTTGGGGATGTGTGTGCGTTTGCATGTTTGTGTGTGTTACATGCATGTATAACCGTGTGTGTTATCAGTGATGACATTTTTAGGTGAAACAGCAATAAGCTTGTGAGCAAACACACACCTGTGTTCATACACACTATGTCTGTGTAACAAAATATATCTCTGACTTATTTTTGCGTGTGTTTCAGGCCCCATGCAGGAGACGGTTAGAGATTTCTGGAGGATGGTTTGGCAAGAGAACTCAGCCTCTATCGTCATGGTTACAAATCTGGTAGAAGTCGGAAGGGTGAGTTCATCTTCAAGCTTATAAAAAGTTAGTGATTTGTCATATTTTTTATGGATAAATAAGAGCCAGATATATATATATATATATT
>JBAMIG010000003.1:6428562-6443984 GCA_037177335.1 Kiunga ballochi
TATGGGTTTCACATTCTGAAATGACTCATGAAGAATATTAAACTTTTTTATAATATTCTAATTTCCTGAGATGTACCTGTATATTGAAGCAATCATTTAGCTCTAAACTTTAGGCTAAATAATGAGAATATGTAGACTTGCCATTTTTTAACACTCAGGATGATTCTGACGAAGGTTGATATTTAATTTGTGGTTAAATAACCGAACAAGAACGAATAAGTGATGTTTCACAAATTATTTGTGTAGTTGTACAAATTACTGTTCTTCAGTTTGCTTGACAATATCTTTTACTTGTTCTGGCACAAAAATTAAACTATTTGTTTTAACTAGCTTAAGAGTTTTAGCTCAAGTGGAAGAGAAGTCAGTGGATCGATTCCTGGCTTCAGATGACTTGTCCTTGGGAAAGAAGATGAATCCCCACATTGCCTTCTGATGTGTCCATTAATGAATATTTCATGAAGTGTAAAAAAAAAAAGTCTGAGTGGTCAAAATATGATGAGAAAAGTGCTATAGAAATAGAAGGCATTTACTATTAATGTTGCTCAGGGCAACAAGCAAACTTTGAAGGCCGGTTCTTGGAAACTAACCAAGCAGCGTTACAAGGTTTAAAAAGTCAGTAATGATCTGAGATTTTGTTGTTTTTAATGAAAGGCTTTTAATTTATCTGAACTGATTTTATCAGCCAAGTAATGGCCCTGCTTCTGTACAGAGTGTGTTTTGGAAACAAATATCGAAGCTTTGTTTGAGGCGGGGTATGTCAATAAACTTTTTGCAAACCTTAATGTAAAATCCTACATTTATTTACAGTTATTCTAAAACTAAATAAAAAAGAAATGCTTGAATAAACTACAAACAGAGAAAGAAAACTATTCCACAGTTATTTAGCAGACGCTTTTATCCAAATACATCATGGAATTAAAACGACACAAGCCGTAATTAACTAAGAAGAAAGACTAGAATTAAATAAATTGTACATTTAGATAATATTAGACAATATTAGATATATTGATGTCAGTTAATTAAAAAAAATAAGACTAGTGGTGGTTTGCTGCTTTTTAAAAAAAAAAAAAAATTAAATAGGCATTGAGAGTTTAATATGCCGGCCGACTTGCCATGAAGCTAATATATCAATACTTTAACTATTTACTATCCCTGGAGAGATGTAACATTCAAAGACCTAAAAAAAAGCACTGAGCTGTAAATTAAAACAACAGACTAACTCATGAGAACTAACCTCCCAGTGGACCGTACTAACTGATATGACACATGAGTACTGTGTGGGATTAAAACTGTGTAAACAGCACTATTTTTGGTTACCATCTGATCTGCTCTTTACTTTCTAAACAGCAATGACTGCTTCAAGGTAAACAATGTCTAATGTCTCTACTTATAAAGAAGATCATAAACTTGGACTTAATATAATTCTATATCTAATAAAGATGAAATCGTGAACATTTTTAGGAACAAAGTGTGTACAGAGCATTTAGAATACTTGATTCATAGCAGCCAATGATGCACAATGGTTACAGCACATGCACAGCCTTATCGGGAGCTCCAGCTACACATCAGGTGGTGACAGGTATACCTGCAGATCTGTGTAGTGAGAATGTAGCCGAATAAAATTATAAATACATTTCTTTAAAATACCTTTTTTATTCCCTTGATTATTCTGGCTAATTTGAACAGATAAGTTAAATTTCTTCAGTAAGAGAAGTTTTATTTTTTCCTTCTCTGTAATAATTAGATGATGACTATTAATGAGGATCCTTTGTGTCCATGTCCTGCAGTACCGGCGGGGGACGTTCTGGGACGTTTTGTGCCATCTGCAGCATCAATGAGATGATCCAGCAGCAGAACATTGTGGACGTTTTCCACACTGTCAAAACATTGAGGAACAACAAGACAAACATGGTGGAGACAATGGTGAGGATTCGTAACACACACACACACACACACACGGGCAAGGCCAGTGTATTTGTATAGACAGCCCTTGGTGATTCAAAGTGCTTTACAGAGACACTGAAACATCATCACGCAGAAGAAAATGAGAAAAGTGATTTACAATTAAAGCAAATATATATTAGCAGAAAATGAAACATAAGATAAAAACATCTTTGTCACATGATTAAACGTATAAATGTAAGCATGAACTAAACAATGCAGATTTGGATTTAGAGGAAATTCTATTTAAATGCAGCTGAGAACGGTGGATCTCTAACCTGGATTCACATAAACTGAGTGTTTAAGCTGCACTGAATTAGTTTATAGAAAAAGTCAGTCCACTAAAAATACCTGAAGTTAAATGTGCATTTCATGGCTGTAGTATGAAGATATATTTGTTAAATAATTATTGATACATTTGTTTTTTCATACTTTGGGACTAGTTGATTTTTACAGGGTGCTTGTAGTGATGTATTAATCTAAATACCTATTTAACTTCTACACTATTAACATTGCTTTGGTGAGAAAAAAGTATTTTTTTATAAGTATGTCAGGCATAATGATAAGCACTCTGTTTCTGGGATGTAACTACGGTGGCCGACGTGCAAATGCAAAGACAGAAACGCTGCATAAAGAAAAACACAGCAATAGAGAAAAGCTGCTAATTCATTCCCACAGCAGATGTAGGTCTACTCCAGCTTTTTCAGGGCAATGGTGCACTTTCCCGATTGTGTGTGTGTGCGTGTGTGTATGTTTGTCTGTGAAAAAGAAACTTGAAAAGTTCTCAACCAATTTTCAGGAAAGTTATGAAATAGAACACGGAAGGATTGATAACATTTTGGAGGGGATCCAGATCACAGTCTGGATCCAGGAATGTTTCAAAGGACTCCTAATCACTGCGTCATAGTAATAAGCTGGGCAGAAGTGCGCTCTCTGAGTGCTTTTCTAGTTTTCCAGTTTATCTGTCTGTTTGTCTATCTGTTCACAACATAACTCAAAACATTATTGATGGATTTTGAAGGAATTTTCAGAATATGTTGGGAGTGTCACTGGGAAAAAATGATTAACTTTTTGTGGAGATCCGGAAAAGATCCTGGATTCTGGATCACTTTCAGTAACATCATGATGCCGCTGGGTGGAGGTTTCCACTCTGATTGTTTTTCTAGTTGCTGCTGTTTAACTTTTATGCAGTATTTCTGTATTTGCACTCCATTTTTCTATTGCAGCGTTTTTTTTTGTCATGCACCAGGTTTCTGTATTTGCAATCTGTTTGCACCTGTCTGCCACCGTATCTAACTGTGGCAGCATTGTAAACTCTGGCAAATGAATCCCACCAGCTTTCTAAAAGCATTTCCCTTTCAGGTCTGGTCCTGTGGAAAAAAAAAAAGACTTACATAAAATATATATATATACCTTATAAAGACTTTCAAGTGTGACAGGAAAAAATCCCTTCTTTAAGCCAGAACAGTAATGTCAGAAATGTGAATAATCATTTTATTCAATTCAAAGTAGAGTACAGCGAGCAGACAGCGGCCTGCAGACACGGGTAGACAATGACCTGAATATAATTGTGCCCACATGGCCTTGTTATGAAGACTGTCAGACAAGCTCAGACAGACGTTCACTCCCTGCTGGTCTTCATAAGACAAGAAAAAAAATTATAAAACTTATAAAGTGAACCAGTGTAGCTTTGAAATTTTTAAGTGCAAAATGCACCATTGTAAGGAAATGTCTCCTTCCATCCATTTATGTACTGCATAACTTAATCCAATAAAGGGTCGCAATTAGGACATATTGACAGGCCATCACAAAAGGAAATGGCTAATTGGATAATATATATACGTATATATGTGTGTATATATATATATATATATATATATATATGGAGAGAGTATTTAAAATATGAGCCCAATGTAATCCTGATTAATTGTTTATTTATTGAGACCTTTTTCTACAACTGATCCACAGCATTGTTTGTGTTGCTGAAATATGTGCTTGAACTGAGCATTAAAAAGCAGAGAAGTTCCAATTTCTTTAACAAAATGTATTGATTAACTACTCAAAAAGCTCGTTTTTATTCTTATTTTTCTCCTACACAGGAACAATATAAGTTCTGCTACGAAGTGGCTCTGGAGGCACTCAACTCCTTCTGATTGGAGCACAGAAGGAACCTCTCCACTGTCGGTATCAACACCACGGGGACATGCAAAGAGCAAAACTGCTTTGTGTTGACCTGAGTCCTACCTGTGACTGTGTGTGAGTGCGTGTGTCAAACCTATACGTGTGCCTGTGACAACACACACACACACAAAACATGTACAGAAAAAAGCAACACACACACACAGGTGATTTCTGTGTGTTTGCTTCTGCAGACTGACAGAGGACTTTACACACTTGTACAAAGAAAAGATGACATGATGAAAAAAGTAAATCAGATGTTTAAAAAAAAAAGCGCCTTTCCCTCTGTTTTCTCTGTCCTCTCTGCCGGGCTGTGATGTGGCTACTGTACAGCATTTCCTTTTTCAGATTTATTCTACGCCTTTAATGTTGTCTCCCTCTCAAGGCTGGATGCACACTCCAAGATTTTCTTGGTTGATTGAATAAAAACAGTGAGACTTTTTGCAGTCAGTGCCTCTGCTCCAGGTAAATGACAGGATTTACAGTTGCAAAAAGACCATTTACATTTCCTTTTTAACTGAAAACCAGCTGCTTTGTGAAAATGCTTCAAACATATGCAGTATCCTGGACAAAATATACGAAAATTGACACATTATGTTTCAGGCCAAATGTTTTTTTTTTCATGCTTTGCTCTTAGTGTGCATCCAACCTTTCTGTAAATAACAGACAACCACAGTCAAACAAACAAACACCAGGACCATAACAGACTAAAGGTTATTTAAAAGCTGTGTTAGTCATTTTAAGCATTTATATTTGACATGCCCCTTCTGCAAACTCCTAAAGAAGATATCAGGTTGTTAGGTCTCCTACATACAGTACACACGTATCAGGTCAGGTCTGTTGCAGTTTAGATGATCTGAACATGTGCTGCTCTGTAAATGTGTCACTTTTCCTTATTACAACCCCTCAGGCAACATGGTGAATCTAAGCAGGCCGATTTGTTACCGTTTCTCTTTTCGACCGATCCATGTGATGCAATTGGCGGGACTCTGAGCATTAGCATGTTTGAAAGCTGTAAATATGGACACAGCAAGAATCTTCGCAAACATTTTTCTATTTCTGCATTTTCAAGACTGATATCACATGACTTCAGTAACATTGATCCTGATTAGAAAGAAACTCAGTCAAGTGTCCTTGAGTCCATTAGATCCATAAAATTCTGCGTTTCAGTACAAATCTGTCCCATCTGCTCAGCTTGGCGTCCATCTTTGAAAACCGCCACACTGACACACACATGGGTTACATTTACTCCTCATCCTCAAGCCTCTGATTTGATCTTAGCCCAGAAGGTTTTATTCCCAGACTGACAGTTCAGATGTTTGAAGGGAGGGGCTTAAAAAGAATCCCAGCCTTCGCGATAATCATCTTCTTTGGTCCCATTTAAAAGTCGTGAGGAAGAATAAACCAGAAGCATGTGCT
The DNA here is from genome assembly GCA_037177335.1 of Kiunga ballochi. Lineage (NCBI taxonomy): Eukaryota > Metazoa > Chordata > Actinopteri > Atheriniformes > Pseudomugilidae > Kiunga > Kiunga ballochi. Next base: position 6,434,101 of record JBAMIG010000003.1, read on the forward strand.
TTTTATTTCATTTTAGCATCTTGTGAACTATTTAAAATAATAAAAAGAGAAAAAATACCCTCATGTGACGTGTCATGTCTGCTCTGTTTAAAGCAGCGTGGAACAATTTGACAAAGATTAACGCTCTGCTTCAGCATTCATGGGAAAAATCAACATTCATGTATAAAATGTTGTGGCAAACTATTGAGTCTGTGTTCGCATTTCGCTTTTTGCTTGAGTTCAGGCTCGTTTTTGGACCTATGGAGGCAAAGACGGTAACGGTGATGTTCTGAAGACAATGTGAATGCCAGAAACCGTTTTATTTTCATTGAGGTTTTATTTTCATTTGCTTTGTTCATGGCCCTTTATATGTATTACATTTAGTTTCTGTTGGATTTTTGTCCTGAATTTGTACACTTTTTTTTTGTATAATTAATATTTGGATGATTATTTGTCTAGCAAAGTGCTGTTTAGATCTGGTGATGCCACTACCATTGGTTGTTTAGTTGTTTGAAATGTGGTTAACATGAAATAAAGGGACCAAAATGTTGAATGCGAACTTGTCTTGTCACTAAAATGCAAACAAGTTTATCAAAGAAGACTTTTCTGTTCAGAGTATCATTTTCAAGTATGAATAAGAGACTCAATCGACGAGAAATACGCTAAAACCAAGTATTTTTAACATCATTGTTTCCTGCCCGGGATCATTTTTGTGCATTGTCACAGTAATAAATCTGGAGGCAACAAGAAACAGAATCTAAACATAAAAGTAAAAACACACCCAGACTTGCAGTAGATCCAACCAATAAAAAAAAAACATGACTCTTCAGCCTCATCGATCTGGAGATCCTCACCTTTTGTTTGGTCTCCTACAATCACAGGCTGCAATCATGATCCTTTTGCTGAAGAAAAACTGAAACCACAGGTCTTTACAGGCTGATTTTTCTCTTTCTAATCAATCAGAGTCAGTGATGAACGCAGCTCCAAGCAAGCGGCCTCATCCTTTATTTAGCTGGTTGATTCCCAAGGAGGTCATACATATGCATGAGTCTGCGATTAGCATAGGCACCAAGGACAGCGGCTGTACCTCGGCATTATGACGATCAATCAGAAACACTGAGGGGCTCCACAGAGGGAAACTGTCTGTCAGCTTGGCTTTGGCCTGAGTTGATGCATGTGCGCACACCAACAAAAAAAAGGTGCACTCAAAGCATACATAACACACACAGAGTGTGTGGTAGATAAACAAAGGTGTCATCTCCATCATTTGTCTCATATTCTTTATTCAGCCTTTCTGCTTCCTTTTTGGCTTTTTTCAGAGCCGACTTCGTAATGAGTTTGAAAATTGGCCCATTTCATTTGCTCTCACTGAAATGTCATTATCTTGGGGGCCATTCGAGGGGTCCTTGGTGGCACAGTAATATATTTGTTCCACTCCAACAGGGTTATTAATATATTTTATTTTTCAAAGAACTTGCAACAAGGTTATTTGGAGTTGTCAGTGTATCTCATGCATCTTTATCTGCTGCATTTTATTCAATTAATCAGATTCCTCCTTGTTGTGGTCAACACTCTTTCCAATATTTATTCCTCACTGATATCACAGACGATTCATGTAAACATTGATTTCACTTTGTTAGACTAGCTCAAAGAAGCAAAACACAAGAAAACGTTCTAACCTTAACATAATGCTGATTTATAATCAAGTGAAAACTTTCTTTTTTTAAAATTTTAATGAAAAATATTTAAGTCCAATTTTAGATTTTTATGGAGATTTTAATATCAATAAAACCAACCAGTTTAAAATGTCCTGTCAGAACTCTGCTGGTGGGACATTATATTTTTTTTATCACATTTGAAATGATGCTCTAAGCTCATCTGGTATCTCTCTTTTGACTCTGGACACTTAACAGTGGGTTTATGCTTTACATGTACTGTCACTCCCTCTGGTCAAACACCACTTCATAGTTCTTTGCTTACTGATGAATTTATTTACTTACAAAACAAAAATCCACAGTCGAACTGTTGACATACAGAAACACATATACATCACTTCATTACTGTAACTCAATTTCTCTATAATGTACACAAATGGTAAGAAAACATACATTACTAGGTGCACATTACTAAAAAATGGAATGAGGAAACTCCAAAATAAAAAGAATACAAATTTAATTTATATGACTGTGTACATTATTTGCCAATAAAACAAATTGTTGTTACTTTGTTACATTTTATTCAGCGGGTGGGTGCAACAAAAGGGTCACTATGCAACTTAGAACATTACCTTCGTTCCTACCCAATGTCTTTGCATAAATATATGTCAAAACAAAACAAAAATTATCAATACAATATTCATAAATTATACAAAACAACATTAATAATATTTATGGCAGTTAAACGTATCTTGGTTTAGGTAATACTGTATCCTTGTTAGGTTGAGAATAACACCACTGTGTTTCAGGATGATGTATTTTGGCTCCCAGGGAGAGTAGATAAAATTACGTCAGACATATGTGATCATTTCTACATTACATCTTGTAGGATAGTTTCCAAATGACTTGTTGAATTGAAGTTTTACAAAGAGGTATGCCCTGTTAACTTTGATCTCAGGTTCTCTTCCAGTAGGAAGGAGGATCTAAAACCCCACAAAAGCAACAAGGGTTTACAGAAAACTTCCCTCCATATCTCCTTAAGACTACTAAATGCAAACACATCACAAAACTCCATGAAAGTTAGTTGGGACAAACTACAGTATCTACACATGCCTAAGAAGACAGAGGTCTCCAGTTAATATTTTTAAAGTGATGAACAAATAGCTGACAAACTTATGTATACAAATATTTATATTTATATATATATAAATAATATTTTATATTTTTTGTTTGTAGTGGCAATGCACTGTGAAGAGGAATAGATGGTGTGAAGCACTCATTTCTATCACATGACTTGATTTCAATTCAACCCAAAATCAGCAAAAAGAAGGAAAATGTAAAATACATCCAGCAGGTCAGTCAGAACAGACAAAAAACAGCCGTTTAATAACAAGTTAAGAAAACAGTGACGTGCACATGTGGAAATGCACGTCACTATTAATTAATGCATTCCATCCATCCATTTCATCTATACCTCTTAATTCAGGGTTGCAAACTGGAGCCAAATCCAGTAGTGATGAGATGGGAAGCCCGGTACATCCTTTTGGTCAGCAAAACTAATTTGTTCTATTAGTGGAAGAAAAGCTGATAGTGAACACAAGTACACTAATAATCATCCACATCATAACTCACTAAGGTGTGGTTATTTCCTGAATTGTGTAGACAGATGAAGCTGAGGTGTGTGTCTATTTCTGTGCTTCAGCGTGCATGACTGCAGTAACTCAGCATTTTTTTCTCAATTAACAGTTCCCATAACCACTTTTAATGCTTATAGCCAACCGATCATTAAGCTTTTTTTATGCTATACCATTTAAATTATCCCAAAAAGTGAATAGGCTGTGGTTTTATATCCTGACCAAACCAAAAGATTAAAAACAGAAAGAGCTAAAAGCACCTTTATCCCTGTGTTTCTCTGTTTGTGTGTGTTTAAAACCAGCCAGTGTTTCAGACTTTCTGCTAGCAATATAAGCTAACAAGATGCTAAGTCATGCATGACCCAAGGGTGTAATCCATCAGCTTTTCTCCTTTTCACTTGAGCTGGAACTGAAGACAAAATGAAGACATATGGGAAATCTCACCTGGAGAGCTGAAAGAATGAGACTATTGCTGTAGATCAGTCTTTCTGGAGGAGCCAGAGCTGATGCCAAATACAAATATAAAGCCAGATGAAATAATGTTAAGGGTCAGATTCAATACTAATTGGTGATTTTTTCATGTTTGCTTTTTCTTTTTTACCCTAAAAGTTAAATAATTTCTTTAAAGTTTTCATCAACGTCATCTGATTATCAACAAAACTTTTATTGATTTTTTTGGGAGATTAACAATTCTTCATTACAATAACCCCAGGATCAAGCACTTCATGAAATAGAAGAATTTAAAGTGACGCTGCTCTTTGTCTGACCTTAAATCTCTGACAATAGCTAAAACTATGGCTGATTAGGCAAAGAAACTCGAAAGGACATTGTAGGAGGAAGAGAGAAAGCAAAAGTGACAGCAAAAAATAAGACAAGTCAACACCAGGCTGATTGGTTCCACAAGTACAATTTAAGGACTTAATAGTAGTAGTGTGTGTGTGTGTGTGTGTGGGGGGGGTGTATGTGTGTGTGTGTATGTATGTGAGAATAGGGGGGTTGCAATCCCCAACCTTTCAGATTTGACTCTTTTTTGTGTATTTTTCTAAACCAGATGATCGAGCCTATGCCTATGCGCCGTGGCACAATCTGCTTCACAGTTGAAAAGTTCATTTGATTGCAGCAAACCTGTCTTTTTTTCCCTTGGCCTTACTTTCAAGTTGGGCTCATTTATTTTTTAATAAAACTTGACATTTTTTTTTTTTTTTTGTGGTTGTTTGTGTATGTGTGTTATGTTAGTTTGCAGTTTTATTGTTGGCCATTCATTGTTTTAAAAACATTAAAAAACTTAATTTAGTGGATCATTTTACACATACCTAAACACAGGAAAGTAGTGGAAAAGTAAAGAGCTGTGTTTTAAAATGAGGTTTTATCCTTCCATCCTATACACTTTTGTGACCACATCAGTCGTGTCGGAACTCTCCATCACAATTTGTAGATAACTTAAGCCAATACTGTCAGGACTGTTTATCTCTTCCTGCATTTAAAGTTTATGGCAGACCTTGGAAAGTTTGTGTAAATAAAACAGACATACAGTATCTGATTAAATGTGCATCAGTTGTGAAGTATGATTGGCTGTCTAGGTTGCTATGGTGAGGTTAATAAGAGCACACTCGCATACATTTAGGCTCAAACTGCAGCTGAAGGGAAAAAACTACCAATGAGATATTCAAAGGATTTAGTGGAAAGAACCAGTTTTATTTCTGTACATTATAACACTCATCATCAGACTTTATTGAGGTTATTTTTATATATAACACATTTCAACATCTCCTGCCATTTAAATGGGTTATTCTGAGTTTCTTCATAGAATGGGCTCAGAATAGTACTGAATTGGACCCCCAATTTTCTTCAGTTCTGTCTTAAGCTTTTGAGTCATAGATTTAACAAGGTATTTGAACATTACTCAGATTTTGCTCCTTATTGACATAATAGTCACATAGTTGCTACACATTTGTCACATTTGCAAGTCCATGATGAGATTCTACAGCAATGATACTCAGTTAGGCTGCAGTGCTTAAACCCTGCACTCATGATACCAAGAGGTCCAAAGAAAATGTCCCCTAACTCCATTACACCACCAGCAATCTGGAAAATTTATAGAAAGGAGGAAAGATCCACGTTTTCATTTCTTTTCTCAGATTTTAGCTCATCTGAATGAAGGTTAGTCAGTATTCTATATATTTTGGTTTAAACCAGTTTTGAGATGACTTCCCATTTCCTTTCAAAGCGTAGATGGACACCAACCAGTCCATCACATTCGCCTCTGAACTCTGACATCACCAAGTCCTTCTGGTCCACACATGCTGCTCATGGAATATTTTCTTTTTTCTTCTTTTTTTTGTGGCCAAATCTTAGAAGTGATCATACATGAAAAAACCAGGAGGTCTGAATGTAGTTTCAGAAATCAGATCAGAAATCAGATCAGCCCATCTGAGGCAATGAATCATTCTTCCTTCTTCTGATGCAGAGTTGTTGTTTTTTTAACTAATTAGATATTTATGTTAACAACCGGTTAAACAGTGGAAGTGGAGGCCTGTAACAGGAAGCAGAATTAACATCTCTCTTAGTTACCTGCGTTGACTTATCCAGAGATTTAGGGTCGGGATATGCATTGTCACAATGAGGAGCAGTACGGAGATGTGGACCCAAAGGCAGGCTGGAGGCAGGAAGTTGATGAAATGCAGGGTGATTAGGTTTATTTTCAAGAAGGAGGAACCCAACAGAACCAATACAATCAATGTAAGAAGGTTAAAGTAGGGATATTATGCTCGAGCACGTTTCAACATTGAAATGTTATTAGCATTGTTTTGAGTACTGATTCAACACGCCTAAAGTCACATGACCACACAAACCGAGGCCTCATTATATCATGAGCGTGTCGAGCAGCTGGGTTTGTCAATCTAACGATGACTTAAAAGGCATTCAAATGCTTAGGAGGCGTTTGGGTTTTTGAGGAGGGTAACATCTGGACCAAGGGAAGAAGGATCTGACATATCTCTGATCCAGCATCGTATCTCTAAATGCCACAGAGCCCAACACATAAACTAATTGACTCCCAGTGCCTCACTGAAGCTCGTAATGCCTCAGTATGAGAAAAGCATGGGGCTGAACTTAAAATATTTTTTCTTTTTAGGTTCAGCCCGATGTCCACCACATGACAGAAGCAAGTTATACGTTCTATAAAGTCATGGATCGGCAGGTTTGCATATGTGAGCATTTTTATTAGGCCCATTATTTCAAATGCAACCTTTGTGGAGCTAAACAGACTTGCCAACAAGTTAAGAACAAAAATAAAACATTCTTCATGGTAGTGACACGACTTTGTGTTTTCATTTAGAAGGTTTGTATCCATGTCCCAAGTAATTCTTTTGTCTGAAGTGTCCCTCACAAGATCTGAGCGCCAACATTGTTAAAATGGGCAGAACATTTTCCAAGAGAACTGATTGGACAGGAGGTGATTTTTTTTTATACCCAAGTCATTCCAACTTATGGGTGCCATTTCCATGTTACAAATGGAAATGGATGGTTCAGTCCTGTTGCTGATGCTCAGTCGTTTTACTCATAAACTCAGTAACAGGACTGAGAATAACAGGACATCAGAGTTTTTAGCATGGAGTCGACAAAAACATGAAATATCACCTCATGGCATCTTTGCCAATAACATGAAGAGACTAAGCACAATCTAGAAATTCACAAAAAATGTCTATATTTCATACTAACAAACTCATGCATAGTTTAAGTAAAAGGACGGTTTGCAGAGATTGACCTCTGATAATATTTTAACAATGTCCAAATATACAGAAAAATGAATGAGAGCTTAGTTTTGGTCTCCCCATGACCTTCAGAAGTTTCAAATAAAGCTACTTCTTGTTGTGCACGTACTTGTGGAACTTTCCAAATGAACCATGAGGGTAATGTGTTAGGATAACTGAACTGAGTGAAAACCCAGGGACATGTTTAAAATGTACATTTTTACTAAAACAATGAATGATTGTTTTATATGGCTCTTCTTGTAATACAGAAAATAGCTTGTTATATGCTTAGAAGATTTTGGCTAAATGTTTTGTAGCCTTCACAGGACTATCACGTGACACTTCTGATGGAGGACATGGAAAGTAGCTGAAACATGTGAAGCAAATAACAAGCAATCGTCTGTCTTACAAAAAGAACCTTAAATAGCTGTTTTAGTAAAGAGGATAATATGAATTTTTATCAAAGAAAAATAAATACTATTTGTTATGAAAAAAATACTTGTAAAGGCTTGACAGAATACTAACGTACCCAGATATGCAAGAAAAAAAGAAACTTAAATAGATTCCGTATGTATTAATAATATTTTATTCCAAAATGTCAGATTATAGAGTGAGGGGCAGGTGAAATATGCATTGTCTAAGGTGTTCATGGCAGATTTTAGCCAAGCAAGAAAATTAATTTTACAATTACAATTTTACAATTAAATTTATGTGCATCTGTAAGTTTTCCTATTGATCTCTTTTATTATCAACAAAACTTGCTCTGGAGCAGGTTAGTCATTAACCATAAGTCACTAGTGATATACCACAAAAAGAACTGAACCAGAGTCGTAGTGCAGAAAACCCAGAAGTTACCAAGATATGGGAAAGTCCTTTACACAGGACTCAAACTGGCTGGTCACTGCATATGACGGATATTGTATTAGCTAGCTAAACAGTGAGGTTCTTTTGACATCTTTAAGAAAAATAGCATTTATAAATCATGTAATTGCTGAAAAATAACTCAACTACAGGAAGTACAGAAAATAAAATAACAATTCTGAAGACACATGACTTGATTGTGAGCTTAATTGGAGCTGAAAACAGCCACACTGTTTCTCACTTTGAGCTCTACTGAAGGACAAGGATCCTAATTGGACAGAATGAAGTTAAAGTGGATGCTATTTCTGCTGACTAGCCTCTTAACAGCAACAAAGGCACTTTAAGAAAAAGAAAACGAAAGGTAAAGAGCAAAGTGGTGGGGGCAGGTGAAAAAAAGATTTACTAGAGTATGCAGGACGAGAAGATAAGATCACCAAAAAAAAATTTTCAGCACACAGAACAGAAACAGTTTACAGTGGGAAAATATAACCCAATTGGATTGTCAACCATAGCTTTGCTATGATTTATCTATTAGCATTTACAGACACAATAATAAAGATACATTTGGAAGCAACGAATGTTTTTAAAACAGCAACAACCACAGACCGGAAGACAACATCATCAGTAGATTTTATGTAAAAAGGAAGGACTGGAGCTTCATAACCAAGATTTTATAAACATACAAACTGCTTTAAAAACAGAATGAAGATTAACCTAAAAATTTTACCAAAAATACTTGCAATAAAATGAACTCCACTTGACTGATTTCTGGCTTTCACTGGTCTCCATGTGTCCTAAGGCATTGAACTGCAATAGATTTCACCATTTTGGATTCACCATGATTTATGAGATTTCCATCTCAGTTATCAATAATAGCTGCCAGAAATTTCATTTCACATGCAATTTCTTTTTATAAACAAAAACTTGAAAATCTGACTTGTTTGTGGTTTTTGTTTATTTTGGAAAAAAAAAAGTTTGTCCTACAGATTAAGTCCTCTTCTACACCTGTATCTAAACCAAACATAAGGCGTCTCATGGTCTCCCACATAGGAAGACAACAACAGCAGGAGTACCTGAGGTGAACTATCTAAAAAGACACCATGTATTTCAAGTATTTCAGATAAAACTAAAAACACACAAAAAAATAAATGAATGGAAAATGGTTTGTAAGTAAACCTACAGTATAACTCAGTAAAAGTCAGCATGCTGAAAATATGAAGAGAGACGTTTTTGCAGGTGGAACGAAGGACCTCAGAGACAGATGAAATGATTACAAAGATTTATTAACAATCGTAATGGTATTGGTAGATCTCACCATGAGAACCAGAGCGGGAGATACAAATGGAAATCCAAGAGTCAGACAGGGATCAGAACCAGGAAGTCCGGCTGAGGAGACGGGCAGTGATCAGAATAAAAAACAATCAAAAAAGAATATCCAAAAGACAGGTAGGTAGGTAAGTTGGAGCCAGGGAAGGGAAAGAGAGGAAGATGTGTTAACACTGTTAAAAAGTCCAACAAGGAGTGAGTAACTGAGGCAATGACACGATGGGTAAATGGGATCAGTAAGCTGGAGACTGGCCGCGCAGGAGTCTGGCCGGTGTGGGTGGGTCTGTAGCAGAGCCCGGTGCAGGTGTAACAACAGTAGAGTGACCATGTCAATGTGGCCCCGCCTTCACAGGCAGGTCAGGAGGAACCTGAGACCTGAGTGGCACTGCACTAGTATCCGTTTTCTAAATAGCTTGTTATTCAATAAAGTGCCACTCTTCTAATACCATACTTTTGTAATTCTTGAAACATGGTATCAAAAGCTTTATGTAAATCCAAACGTACCCTACAATATAAGGCTTTTTCTTATTAGCATCAAATTTTTAAGTCAACAATATTAGGTTACTGGCAGGTAAAGAATACATGGAGCGCCATAACCATACTGGATTACTGTAATGGTCTTTTAACAGGACTTCCCAAAAAGAGCATCAAACATCTGCAGCTCATTCAGAACTCTG
>JBAMIG010000003.1:6462897-6474794 GCA_037177335.1 Kiunga ballochi
TTGAGCTGATGTATTCAGATTAAATTGAAACAACAAATACCATATGTGTTCAATTGACATGATCAAAAATGGGTTATTGAACATGATCTAATTGCATGGAAAATGGGTGCCATGATCGAATTACGTTCATCCAACAAGTTATTTTTTTGAGTGCACTGCCTTCCTCCCGTTAGGAGACATGAGATTCAGTCACGTGCAACAGTTCATTAACTGTCTCAAAAGTTGTCGCAGTACCAACATAACTTCATATATGAACATCCTCACTACTCTCTACAAAACCAGTAAATTAGATGGTAAACAGTTTGTGAGGTGTTTAATTGTATTAGGCATTTACCTCTTACTCAGATGCATGTGTACTTTTGATGTATTCACATCAAAAATTATCTCAACTTTTCTCCATTTACTTTGAACGACACTTAGCTTCCACAAATCATCCACAAACTGACAGTATCACACGTGGAGCGCATCCCCAGCCAAACCTGTTTCTCCAGTTTACCATATCCCAGTACACAAAACTAACTGGCATAACAAACACCCCCAGTCATATACTTCTACCATTCAATAGCCCCTGCAGATTCTAAATAAACTATCTAGCAACAAGTCTCTTTGACACTCTTAATGTGATCGTTTTAAATGTTTGTGCTCTTTTAACCTACTTCTGACCATCATCTGAAATTCTTATCTGTGCAAATACGTCATGAGTTACGGTACTAATGCTCCCGCTACAAATGTGTTACACACGTGTGACGGCCCAGATTCAGAGGGTCGTTACACATTATACGTCCAACGTTATACGCTCAGACGTCATAATCCTATGAAGTGTGCGTGCAACGTATTGTCGGTGCAAACAGGTCTGTCTTGCAAGGGTTAAATAAATATTTTATCAACTACGATCATAGTTTAGATAAAAAAGATTGAGTGTCTCTTTAATAGAAACCTGGCTTAGCTGACACACCAGTTATTATAACTCAGGCTAGAATTTCAATAAGGGGAGGAAAGAATAAGATGGAGGAATAAATGGCTTTAATAATCGCTTTCAATCATTATTCATGCATTTGAACATCTTTTTTTTTTGTTTGAAGCAACCAACCTGTTTTATGTATTAGTTTACAGACAATCCTAGCATGCTTTACAAATTTTCTGACTTTTTTTCTAATATACACTCAAAAATAAAACAAAATAATTTTAATATTAAGTAATTTCAATCTACACTTTGACAATACGTCTTTTATAAAAGAAGGTATAACTCTTCTAAACAAAATCTAAGTAAAAAACAAACCAAGAAAAGAAAAAAAGCCTTTTAAGACAACCTACTCACCCCTGGATGTGGTCATAACATTTAACTTGTCCACAGGTGTTCCGTGCTGACCTGGCTGTGTCAGTACACAGCTTTGCTTCTGTTGTAATTTTATCAGTTTTTTCCAACTACATATCACTGACAGACCACAGTATGCATAGATGCATAAATGCATAGATGTAGGTCAGACGAAGTAACAGTTTTCTGATTCCATTGCCAATTTTGCGATTTCTTTCTAAATTCAAATTTTAATGCATTTATTTATGAAGCATTTTTCATGCTACAAAGCAAAACAAAGTGCTTTACATAGTTAAACAAGGCATTTAAAACTTTACTAGAAGCTCTTATAGAGACACACATCAATAAAGCATCCACCATTCTTCCCTATTTCCTCATTCTAACCAAATAATAACTAAAAAAAAAATTCTGTCACGTAATTTAAGAAAACAAATAATATTAAAATTAAACATAAAAAAATAATAAAGTTCTGTGTTGCTAGCTGCTTCCATTTTAACAGATCACTGTTAACAGAGCAAACGTTTTAAACATTTTTAAGACTGCTAGTTAAGCGCTCACAACTTGAATCTGTGGCATTTTAGAGCAAAGATGCAATCTGTATAAGATCATCAAGCTTATGTGCAACAAACACTTTTAATTTAGTCACTGGAATAACATTTTTTCTTTAGGGCAGGGGTGCCCAAAGTCGGTCCTCAAAGGATGTTCTCCTGAAGATTTTTGATGCATCCTGTTCCAACACACCTGGCTTCCAATAAATGAACACAAAAGCCAATCAAGTTCAGCATATCAGAGGCCTCTCTTGTCTTCTTGTCTTTTCGTTTAAGATCTATTTTTTCTTGTTTTTATATTTAAATAAATAAAATAAAAAGAACTACATTACACCTTCAAGGTCCACACCGAAAAACATTTTTTAGACCCTGATAAATATTAATAGTCATGTTGAAGGTCTATTGGGATTTGTTGCATTGCCTGTGAGTATCTTAGGAAATCTTGATAAAAAAAACAACTTTTTTCTAACCCTATAAAACAGATAAAACAGAATGGCTGTAGTCAGTGGTAGGCTGATTCTGGAAGTTCATGATTGGTATATTTTCATTTAAACTGCCAAAAATCAATAATTATAATTGATAGAACCGTAACTTTTTTTTCTTTTTCTTTCTTTTTTCCAGGTAAAAGCTAAGGCTGTGTCGGTATGTGCACCCCATGTCCTATAGTGGTCACACTAGTTTGTCATGTTCAATGTAGAAACAGAAAATACAGTAGTGCACTCAAAAATACCTACAATGCATCTTTAAAAGTAGTGAGCATAGATGGTCACTAGACAGGTCAATAAAGACTACAATGCATTGCAGGTCTGAGCTTACAATAGCAGATATAACATGGACAACAACGTTCATCAAAAACCTAAAGACCATTCATTTTTATTTTGTTCTCATTAAGTAGATGATGCAAAGAAATCATATACTAATTCTTCACACAACTTTGGATTGGGAACGGCAGCCTAATGTGTGCCAAGTTTACCGTAGTTACAGCTGGTTGTCATGTGATGTCCAACTACGAGAAAGTAGTGAGCTTTGACATGCATGCTAGGTTAATAGCTTTGGTTAAAATGATTATAAAATCTGCAGAGGAAGTTCAGTCATGTGATCCCTGTCTGTGTTTACATTCTCTGAAAGCAGACGCAGACACTGCAAATGTGAAGATCCATTCTGTCACAATACCCTATCCCAGCAGCCAACGGGTGAGAGGCGGGGTACACCCTGGATGGAACGCCAGTCCATCGCAGGGCTGTGCTGTATAGTTCAACCAATATTTCAAGCGGTTTTTATAAGATATTACTTGTTTTTTTTTTACTTCAAAACACCTAAACATCTTCTTCTAAGAGGCTCTTGAAAAGGCCAAGAACTCCTCTTTTCCATCTGTCCACTGTGCATTGATGGCAGAGGACAGATCAAACGAATTGTCTTCGTGATGGACTCTCCTTTGAAAAGCTGCAGCTGAAAGAATATTAAAAGACTGAGGGAGGATGAGGCACTAGATGCACATACCTGCCTGTGGATGTGTGTGTCTTGATGTGAGAAGAGCTTCTTTAAAAAATACATGAAAAGTGCTGACATCGCCAATCATTCTGGCTTACTACCCTTCCCTATACACCCAGTAAAACACACACACTGATACACACTCATAGATTCACACAATCTCGCTCTTGTCCGTTTGATGCTCAGATGAAACAAGGTCATACCAATCCCTTCGTTCTGTGTCCATCCGTCACACTCTTTCCAAACCATCACTTGTATGTTGCATTCAGTGTTGAAAATTATGCTAATGCTTTTACTTATTATAAAATACTTTTGTTATTTTTCACACTTATCAGAATCTGTCAGGAATCATGCAACCCACTTTAACTCAGTCAATGTTTTGTTTTCCCAGTGCACTGAATAACAGATGCAGGTCTGAGCAGGACTCCTATAATCCACTTTTATTGTCACAGAATGCATTACATAGTATTCAATTTGTGTCTCCAATTCAACACACTTTCTACAAATAAGGCGACCTGACCTCTACAGTCTTACTTTCTGCCTCACTACACAAATGGCAAATTGCTTACTATGCTGGCATGAATATGCTTTGTAGATACATTATGATGTGCTGAATTGTCAAACGGGAACATGATTCTATTCTCAAGATAGAGATGACAGGTTTTTGCTGTGTACATTATTCACTACTTAAAAGGATAAAGGCAGATAGCTGCTGATGATGTGGAGCCAGGAACCATGGCATTTTCTTCTTAAATGAAAGGATAACGTGCCACTGAGATGTAAAAACAAGCTTAAAGTTAGAACAGGACCAGGGGTCGGTAATGCTGGAGCCGATGGAGAAATGTCTTCCATGCAAAAGCAGCAAGATCCTCGTTTTAGGATGCATATCATTACTGTTTAAATGCATACACTGGCGCTGAGGGTTTTAGTGCCTTATCCTGCGACATTCAGATTGCATGAGGCTACTCAGGTTTCTGGCAGAGTGCCTGAAACATATTCAACAACAGAGCTGCTGCACTAACATCTTCAGATGATTTATGTCCAAACTTTTGCAGGCTGCCATAAGTTATTTAAGACTTCTGGCTGGTTCTTGCCAAACCAGTTAATAGTTCATCAAAAGAAACAGAAGAAAAGTATTTGTCAGATTGTTATGGTGTTTTTTCTTTTTTCTTTTGTTTTCTTTAAAATTTATAGTGAAGGTGTTTCAATTTTAATTGTTCAACAAAATGACTTGAATGTTGTGAGCCTGGTTGCTGTGGTAGTATCATGAAAAAAACAGCAGCGTGTGAATTGATTGGGACGAACCAGCCAGAAGACAGAACTCTGACCTCTATATCATCTGGTGAGAAGATAACGGTTTCTTTCCATCTGACTTCCTGACCTCTCCTTCATTTCCGTTTCTGTGTCCGTGCAGTGTTACCTTATCCTCATACACTGTTTTTTCCTCATTCTGAAACACCACAGCCCTCACTTCCATACAACCCACTACCACAGTACAGTCTCAGCTTTTTTTCCCCTCTTCCCAGTGCTGCCTTCCTAAGATTAATCAATCTTCCAGTTGCTGTTGACTTCCATTGTGATGCCAGGCTAGCTAATTTAAATGTGAAGCATTTAAAATGTCAATTACAAGCTAATTAAATTAATGGCACAATGTGATTTTGCCATTTCACTTCTCTTGCCCTGGGCAATGGATAAATTGTCTGAGCTCAGAAGAGGAAAAAGGCTAAGTGTTTAATACAGCTGCCGCTTTACTCGCATAAACACATGCACACTGTGAGACTCCTTCTGACCTATGGAGAAATTGGTTTTAGAGAAAAGACGAAAGTAGGTGGAGTGGATAGAAAGAGGACAGAAGAGTGTGGTGGCAAGGTGAAGAAAAAAAGGGGATAAAAAGAGGCCAAAACAAACATGAAGATTGATGTAAGTATAATAATAAATCAGGGTTAAGAGGGGCAGGGGAGAAGGTAATGGGAAGAAGTAGAAAATAAAAAAAAGAACCTGAAGCAAGTTTAACAAAAATAGAGGATATAAGGTGGAAATAAGTAACTGATAAGAAAAAGATGCTGGTCAAGAAGGAGAAGAGAAAATGGGCAGAAGTGAAAACTAAAACACAAAAGAAGAAGTAGTGGAAAATATGCAAAGTAGGACAGAAAGATTTTTTTAAAAAAGCCAATACAAAAAGGAAAAAGAAACAGAAATTCATAATAAATCTAGCAGAAAATGGGTTAATAAAGAAGAGATGAGGATGTAGAAACTAAGACAAAGAAAAGAGAAATGTAGGGAAAGTAAGGGACAAAAAATACAAACAGTAAAAAAACAGAAATGGGGAAAAATATAATGGATGAGAATAAAAAAATAGTGTACTGAAGCAGGTGAAGAAGAGGCTGGAGGAAGAGGAGAGCAGCAGGACAGAACAGCACAGCAGCCCTTTCTCAGCTTCAGTCTTGTGAGCTTGTGGTAAATGGAGTATTGATTCAGAGGAGATGAGATTTTCTGAGTAAACACATAACCAAACTCTGAGCTCCGATGTGGGCAGTGTACACAGGAGACCATCAGTCAGTGTACACAATATCACTATAGCTGCTCTGATATGGGG
The DNA here is from genome assembly GCA_037177335.1 of Kiunga ballochi. Taxonomy (NCBI): domain Eukaryota; kingdom Metazoa; phylum Chordata; class Actinopteri; order Atheriniformes; family Pseudomugilidae; genus Kiunga; species Kiunga ballochi. Next base: position 6,468,848 of record JBAMIG010000003.1, read on the forward strand.
CCACTCAACTCTGCCCAATTCACATCTCCATTGTCTAGTTACTGCATTTTCCTGCACAGCTTAGATCAGCCACTTTTTTAGGTCTAACTAACTACACCATCATTGTTTTACCAATGAGGGTTCTTAATATTTCCATGATAAAGTTTTTCTAAGTAGGGTGGATCAGTCTGGTTACTGGGTGACTTGGATTAAGCGGATATGGGACACATATAGATGTGTTCATATCTAAAACAATGGAATTCATCATTACAAGCGGGTACAAGCGGCCAAAATGGGTTTTCTCCGCAGGGTGGCCGGCGTCTCCCTTAGAGATAGGGTAAGAAGCTCGGCCATCCGGGATAGACTCAGAGTAGAGCCGCTGCTCATCCACATGGAGAGGAGCCAGATGAGATGGCTAGATAATCTGGTTAGGATGCCTCCTGGACGCCTCCTAGGTGAGGTGTTCTGGGCATGTCCCTGTGGGAGGAGGCCCTGGGGGAGACCCAGGACATGCTGGACTGATTACATCTCATGGCTGGCCTGGGAACGCCTCGGGGTCCCCCCAGATGGGCTGGTAAATGTGGCTGGGGAGAGGGAAGTCTGGGCTTCCCTCCTTGAGCTGCTGCCCCCGTGACCCGATCTCGGATAAGCGGCAGAAAATGTATGGATGGATGGATGGAAATTATCATTCAAAATTCCACTTTTAAATATGAATCTAAATACTATATTACAATAAACACTGCTTGGTCAAAAGAAAGTTACTATGTATTTAACTTAACAAATACCTGTAGGTACAAGTTTCCTATCAGATCATTACAGTGGTGGTTATTATCCACCTGACATTGAAATATTTAACCTCAGGTTAAATATTGAGATTGATTCCATGAACAGCCTCTGGTTTTTTTGTTTGTTTAGTTTATTGATCAGTGATAATGTATAGTAGCACAGATCACAGATGAAAATATGAATTGTACCAGATTTTAGCTTTCTTTGTTTCTAATCACTAAGTTGGTAATCCATCCATCTTCTATTGCTTATTCCCTGAACGAGGCCTGGACATAATCCTAGCTAACATCAGGCAAGAGGTACACCTTAGAGGGCACCAATCCATCACATGGCTAACGCACAAACAACCATACACACTCACACTGTACACACTGTACACACAACGTAGAAAGAGAAAGGGGGAGGAAGAAAGGTGGTTGGGAAACCCATTCTGAATGATGGTTATCAGCAATCACTACTCATTTGTTGAAGTTGCCATATATTTAGCTTGACAACACATTTTTGTATATTGAACGCTGAATTGCTCTTGATATTTGAACATACAAGTTGTGACGAATGTCCACTCTGCAAAGACACTATTTTGCATGCATGTTCAAGGGCTTTAGCAAGGCTTCAGAATAGTGGGATACAAATGTTTGCAATATTCACTCCAGACCTTCTGTTGGGATTTTTATCAAAGGCTCCAATAAATTCTCCCATGCAACAATTGGTGAAACATTGGCAAATTTTCCAGAGCATTTGCAGTTCTCCACAGATCAATAGACTGCTCTCTGCTCAGTCTCTGGATCTCATCTGCAATTGTTAACAGTTGAAAAGATAAAAAAAAAATAAAAATAAACAACAACAGCAAAAGAAAATTATCATATATCTACGGAAAACATTTAGAAAAAATATCTTTTAAAGGCCTTAAAATATTTAAAAGATTGTCTTATTATGCAAATATGTTCTTCCAGACTTGACCGGACTCACTGAGCTTTTACATTTAAAAAGATGATTCCAATTTTAGAAAATTGGATGAGGAAAAATAACATGTTTTATGTGCAGACTGTTGTTAAACATAAATCAGATATGGGTGTTTTGTTTCAAAATTAAATAAATACCACAATGTCTTATTGATTGCACATGCGCACAGTACTTGTGGAACATTATAGATATTAAGTAGACAAGGAATGTTAACCAATAACTGGGGAGGAACCTAGAACATCCCTTTACATTGGAAAAAAAAAAGCTTTTATAAGTAAAACAAAAATAAGTCACAAGAAGAGAAGTAAATTTATATAGACTGAAATATCTGAGTACAGTGGAGCTGCAATATCGATTGATTGTGATTTTAACAGTATCATTTACTCTGTTGACATATATATTCAGGCTATTAAATATTTATTTGTGTACTGTTTTAGTGTCAGTCTTGCAATAATTAAAATGGTTAAAAACACAACAGTTTTATTTAAAGAATTAGTTTGTTTTCTAGATCTTTAGCTTATTTTGGATTATTATTACTTTTATTTTAAATAAAGGAATGCTGTGTTTCCTGCTTCAAAGAAAGGATGAATCCATTCAACTGCTGACAGCTGAATGCACTTCATCTCAGAACCTAATTCACAACTTTATTTCAAAATCGACTTGAAGCACAGCTGCACGGTAACACAGTTTATCACAAGACAAAAAGGAGGAAGCAATTAAATAACTTTAAATAACAATTTTCTATTACAAGTGAGACAGTAATAAATGACTAAACAGACCAAGGGTAAATCCAATCAGAAACACACAGAATAAGTAGACTAATTTACAACAATGTGTCTTTATACACAAACAAACGAAAAAAAAGTCAAAAATAAAAAAAAACAATGCACCTGCATGATAAAAGACTTTAAAAGCATGCCAAAACACTACACCTAAGAGTTAGTGTAAATCAATTTACACATTGGCGACCACATTTGAGCATAGATGTACACACACACACAAACAGATAAGTTACTCACACAAAAGTTGCAAACAATTGTGGGTGACGTGCAAATCTTTCCAAAGCGAAGGCAAAGCACTAATTACCTCAATCTTCAATCATCCTGTTAGCATTCAGCTGTCGCCATTCCCTTATCACACAGAAACACTGTGATTCACCACAACATCAGCAGCACAAGCAAACATGCTGAAGCCTCCGTTAGTGCAACACACTCAAACAAAAAGCTCCATCAATAAAACCCCACAGAATCACATTTTCCTTTTTGCCTAATTAGCTAAACCAAGCTTTCACAACAATTTTGCAAGTGACGTTTGAAAGATGCAGCAGCAAAATGATAATACAAGTGTTTGCTCTTTAACACATTTGTTTAAGTTTGTCTTATATTATTATTTTGTGGAGCTGAAGTGTGATGATTTGTCCATCAGACATTGGCCCTGTTTTGACGGACCATGGCTGCTGTTTTTTGTGTTCATTTGACCTAAGTTGCTTATCTATGCGAACAAATGCACTGATTACATCTTCCCTTTTATGTTGTTAACATATCTAGGACTCAAACACAACTAAGGACAAATTGAATCATTTTTTAAAAGCGATATATGATGCTCTTAAATCATTCCTTTTAACATGTAAATCGATAATCGATTGTCTGTATATAGAACCAAAATGCTTTGGTCTGAATTCTTGCTTATTCTCGCTCCACACATACCTTATAACCCTGTTCTGAGATGCGTCTTCAGAGCGACTCGTTTTTGTGCGGTCTCTTTAAATGTGAATGAAGCATGTCATGCTCCGCCCCCCTCCAGGTCACATGAGGTTCAACTCTACTCTGTTCCGCCATGTTTGTAGCTTAATATGCTAATCTCCCGGCAGAGAAACATTTTATTTGTAAGTTTACAATAAATGTCAACATATCTGATTCACAAAATTGGTTATGTTCATTACCTTATATGGCAGACACACAGCAAACATTATGACAAAATAGATAAGAAAAAATGTAATAGAGAATAGAGAAAATGAACAAACTTAAAAATATGACCACAAAGAATATAAAGATATATGTGCAACTTCAAGAGGGAATAAATGTACATTTTCTGGATTCCTAAACACTTAATAGTGCACAAAAACATGTATTTAGGGCTAAAAATAATAGTTAACTCTGCATGAAATGTCCTCTTTAAACTATTCACAGGTGTTGCTTAAAATGGAAAGCAAACAAAGCATTTTCATTTTGCTCCAGTTCACCCAGATACCCTGCTGTCTTGTCTGGCTTGGTATTATTAAACCGGGTTATTCTGGGGGGACAACCATGCCTTTTGCTTCATTCCAATGGGAGATTCCAGTGCTATTCTGGTTGGTCCAGCCATTCTAGCAGCAATCAACTCTGTTCCAATAATAGCCTGGTGTGTAGCTGAGCTCATGCTGGTGGTCTAGTAGATATGGCCTGTAATACATTGTTTTTAAATATGCATCTCTGTGACTGACATGTGCTTGAATGATTATACTTTCTTGTTTTTAATTATTTGCCTTTATTTAGCTTTTTTTTTGTTTGATCAGAGAGATTGTTCCTTTCCACAAGTATAGTAGACTTCATAAGTGTTCTTTTTTCTTTTCTTTTTTATCCTATCAGGACAATCAGTATATTTGTCCAGGAACATTTATTTGTCCAATTTGGACTCTTACAGAACTTCATCTGAGTTTCCATGGTGACAGAAGAGTTATTTACCAACAGAGTCAACTGATTTAAATGATCCAGGACCAATATAATCTATAATTATGCATATTTCAAATGCATCGAAAAGTGAAAATTAAGCAAACATAAGCGAAGCAGAGAGACAAACAAAAGAAATTTAAACCATTTCTTCCAACTGGTGTAATGGGCAACACAGCATTACAAGATAACAAAATGGACGATCTCTACATGCTAGCAAAGCCTTTAAAAGAATGCAGGAAATACAATACTATGTGCTTCACAAAGCTGCATGAGCAGATCTTTAACTTATTGCATCTGTGCACAGCTTCAAGACTTTGCAAGTAAATCCTAGTAACAAAAGAGCAAAGTTTGCTTGTGTTAATTTGTCATACCTATGATTTCTCTTCAACTTTCCTAACATTTCAATTGTCAGCAGCTCCACAAAAAAAAACAAGATGTTGACTAATTGTATGCAAGTGTTTAAAATAAAAAGCTCCTCGGTCCCTCTTCATTATGAAGATCAGACTATGACCGGGTTCTTACCTTCATCTACAAGCAGTAACCAGCCATAACAAAGACATGAAATCTGGTCTTATGATGCTGAAGATTGCCTCTGAGGGTGCTGTACGGTCACAGACTGTCCTCTGTGAACCACATGGAGAGGATATCAATGCCATGACCAAGTGTGTGTAATAACTACTGTGTGGACAAAAAGGCCATTAAGAACAGTGAAATACTTTCCTCAAAGCAAGACCTATCTCACCAGTGACCTAAAAAAGCTGCTAAAGTTTAAAAAAGGAGGTCTTTAGTTGACAGGGGGTTACTGAAGGCAAAACAAACACAACTCAAAGCAAAGACTAGGAAGTGTGAGTAGAATTCAAATCAGAATTCAGAAAATGAGCTCCAGCAGAACGAGTGAGATGTGTGTTAATAAATGAAAAGGATCCCTGGCTTCAAGCTGAAAGGGAATAGAGTGATGGAAGTCTGGACAAAGTAAATGAACTGAATGTTGTCTTCAATAGGTTCAGTTCACCTTCATTTGCAGCCCAACAGAGACACACACTCCACAAACCCAAAGAACTTTCCTGTCACATTTCCACTCTGTCCCCTTGTAGGGACCTTAACACATCTCCCTCTGCACCTACTGGGACCTCCTCGTCTATCTCCGGCCGTTAGGTGGGGAAACAACTAAAGGATCTAAATGCAGCGCTTCTTTTACCCTGGTATGAGGTCAGCACCCCAAGTTCAAATGATTTTTTGAATATAACCCTTCTTGTCCTTTAAAAGGTCCCAAGACCTTTTTAAACATAAATTACAAAAGCCATTTTACTACAGTATTCTTAAATTTATTGAAGAAAAAACAAAAAATGAAATAATATATTTCTCCTTGAAATAAAAAAGTAAATAAGTAAAACAGCTGTTAATGTGCTTGCTGTTTTTTAACAACTTTAAAAGTCACTTATACACCAGCTGGTGATGACAAATTAAATCAGTTGCAGGCCTGATAGATGCTGGGGATATGAGAGCAT
>JBAMIG010000003.1:6474894-6500674 GCA_037177335.1 Kiunga ballochi
ATGTAGTGGTCCAGGGGAAAAAAAAACTAATTTGGCTGGAGTACTTACACTTTTAGGAGTGTCAATGTACATGTCCTTTGGTACTCTAAAGAGAGTGCAGTGCCTACAGCATTGTGACTTCTCAGCCATTGTGCAGAATCTGCACATCCTTTTCCTTTACCTCTTTCTCCATAGGTTACTGTGTACATTTGTATCCACCTGCACCATTGCTTCTTTTTTTTCCACCAAATCCTGGTGGAAACACCCATACTGCCAGGACAATTCAATACTTAATCACAAGTTATAAAGAAAACAGTGCTGGTTTCTCTCCAGGAGCCCCATTTATAAAGCTTTGCATAGAATCTCTACTGAACTTATACTTACACAAAGAAAAAAGTTGTTACGCCTAAGTAACATTGCTTATGCACAGGTGCAAGCAATTCCCTTTATAAATCCCACCCCTGCTGAAAAGGTTGTGCAGGTGAATATATAAATAAGAAAAGAAGAAAAAAATGGTTGGATCTAAGGTAGAGGCGAAGATGTTGATGGCTCGCTCCACAATTTGCAAAGAAGTGTGAACCACATTGAAAAACCTCCTCTGCTCTGGGGGTTGGCAATGAACTACTACATGACATCTGGGGACACCAAATTTGTGTTCTGTGTTTTTGATTACATTTATTAAAAGTGTGTTTTTGATTAAATTTAATCAAAGTGTAATGTGACTGGTAGCAAATGTGGCTTTAATGTGACTTAAATGTATTACCTTATCAGCTGTGCCGCCAGTTTTCTCTCTACCACATGTTACTTTACATGGTCGAACATTGGTGCAGTGGTACGCACTTTTCCCTGTCAAGTTTATTTTTAATCATTTTCAAACTTAGCAAACCAAAATTTTAAGGTTTTTTTGTGCATGAAGAAGCTTTATAAATTAGGCCCCAGTACAAGAAAGTTTCAACAGTGCACCTTAACTGTGATAACAGTAAAAACAGGTAATTATGTATAATAAAACATCTTAGCAACAAACAGAGAAAGAAAGAAAAAGTAAAATACACAACAGAAAACCGGTCTTTATAACAGCAATACACATATACATATATATTTTAAAATAAATAAATTCCACAGAGGTTACATAAAGCAGAGCAAGGCTGAAGGTCCAGATGATGTTAGACCCAGGGTTCTCTATGTCATACATACATGACATACTCTATGTCAGATTCTTCAGCAACTTTTCATCCATTTCTTTGCTGGTTTCAGTTTTTAAAAAAATCCCAAACATCTGAACCAAAAGACTGCATTCCGCTATCCCAAAGGATTCACATCATGAAAGTCTTTATTTTATTCGATGCTATTCTGCAGGCATTTAGCAGACACTCTTATCCAAAGCAACATACATCAGAGAATAAAACAACACCAGCATGAAATCAAACAACAGGGAACAGCATAGATAAGTGCCAGACAGCTGCAAGTCTGGTTGGACACAGATATTGTCCTGTAGGACACAGGTGTTGTTTTGAAGTGCTAGAACCTTTTTTTGAGTTAGTGTTTTATAGTCCAGAAGCAAAGCTTTGAATTTGATGCGTGCTTTAACTGGAAGCCAGTGGAATTTGATTAGCAGCGGAGTGACATGAGCTCTTTTTGGCAGATTAAAAACCAAATGTGCCGCTGCGTTCTAAATCATTTGCAGAGGTTTTACCGAGCATGCTGGCAGGCCTGCCAGTAAGGAGTTGCAGTAGTCAATTCGTAAGATGACTAAAAATTGGACCAAAAGCTGTGTGGTGTGTTCTGTCAGGAAGGGTCTGATCCTCCTGATGTTCTACAGAGCAAAACAGCAAGTACAGGAAAATGAGGCAACATGGACTTTAAAGGTCAACTGGTCGTCCATCATAGCACCATGATTCTGGACAACAGACATAAGCACCAGTGTGATATACCAGATGTGAGTCAAAGTTCACCCTTATTGGTGGAGGTAAGGAAGGTTTGGCTGGACAGACTATGAGCTCAGTTTTGGAAAGATTTAGCTGAAGGTGGCGAGCCTTCATCCCTGCAATATCAGTGAAACATGCTGATTTTCTCGTTGAGACAGTTATGTCATTAGATGGGAAAGAAAGGAAAAGCTGAGTGTCATCAGCGTAGCAGTGGTAGGAGAAGCCATGAGAGTGCATTACTGTCCCAAGTGAGGAGGTGTAGAGTGAACAAATGCGACCTATACTACAAAGGAATTTATTTTGGGGATTATTAGATTTTATTTTGACAAAAAAACATAACAAAAAAACAATCACAACTAAACACAATCCTCCCAAGCCTTGCCGGTGATGGTAATAGAAAGGGGAAATAGACCCATGAACACACCTTATTTTAACTCGTAGCTGTAGATTATGAATAGTATCATTATTTAACTCATAGCTACGCATTTCTAATGTAATAACATCTTGCTCATTGTCTACATACTGATTTTGTTTCACACTGGAACGATATAATTGTGCAGCTATGCAGCCAGGCAAACCATGAAAACTACATTACAGACCATCCCAGCATTAAAACAATATGTACTTAATGTACACTTGCCCACACATATGCACACTACAAATGGTTAGCCATTAGTTAATTATCTTATCCCTCATATTGGTAATGCTTTTTCTTTTGTTTTTTCCTTTGGTCGATTTAACCCGAGGGGCTCTGTGCAATGCATTGTTTAAACAAAACTGTAGACGCAGTTAAAGATTGTGTGGAAGCTAGAATCAATGTATATGTGTACAATCTATAGCAGTTCTGATTTATTTGATGTTGAAAGAGATACATAAAAGCCTCTTTTATAATCTACAACGAAAGTGCAAACAGAAGCAACGTTTTGTCCAATTTTTGTCACTTTCTGGGAATCTATCATTTTCTCCAACCAGCACTGGACCAATGAAGCAACTTCTTACAATGTAAAGGACACATTGGAGTATGAGGGCTGTGAGGTAGGACAAGGTTTCACACAGATGGACCAATTGATTAGAAAGGGAACATTAATGAGCTTTAAGTGCCACAAATTGAGATGTACTTGGAAATATTTTGCAACATGTTAAGAAAAGCACAAGTACGGTCATTTTCACAAGACACCAAGAGATCGCTGCCTGACTATTTCCTTAAAAAATTCAGAGCATGATTGAAACAATGCTTAAGGAAAAACGTGGGTTCATATTCCCTATATAAAGGTTTGTAAATAGCTTGAACAATTATTGTGATAACAATTTTTAGAAGGGATAAAGATAAATTGCCACAGGAAATTTTAGAAAATTTGGTGCATAGTCAAAGCTTCAGGAAGGAAGAACTTACTAATTAGTCGACATTTGTGTTGAACTTAGCAAAAAGAGATAGCGTGCACTGATGTTTCTTTCAGTTCAGATGATTTATATTCACTGAAATAAAAATCTAAATTCATAATAAATAGTTTTATTACTTGATTAATCCTATAAAATCAGCCTGGGTTTTGATTTCATCCACTGAAACTTTGGAATTTACATAGAAATCCATGGATCGATGTAATTAATTAATGATGTTACAAAACAATGACTTTTCTTTCTGTGTGATGTCAGTTTCAAACTATTAGGTAAGCAATTACATTCATTCTCATTAAATTAAATGAGATGAAATTAAAGCAAACATGCACACAGTGATGAATTACTGTACATTAATTTCCACAGTGTTTTCTGCCATTCCCATAGAAAGACAAGCAGCCGTTATCTGCTAATTTCTGACCCTTTGTTTGTCAATACTAAGCCCTTACTGCTTCATCATTTAAATAAACGGTGATAATAATCAGTAATTGTTGTTTCTTACTACACAGGATGGTCACCCTAATTAGACTTGGGCTAATGATGTTAATGTAGCCACAACAGTAAACAATGTGTGGATTGAAGTTGACATACAAGCCAAAGTTCAGTCCCAGTGTATTTTTTCCTCAAAGATTAGAAGTTATATAACCTAAATATAAATTGTTTGTTGTTGTTTACAGTGGTGTTATTCTTAGAGTATTCAAATGATCCACATAGTTTAGGCTAAAATACAAGCCAAAAATATAAAAAATATACACATTTTCATGAGATTTTTTTGTAATCACATAACAGTATTCTAATACCTTTATAAATGCACAAATATAAGGACAATATTGTTTTACATTTATTTCAACAGCCTACAATCTTTCCTCATTAAGGAGCATGTCCACTTAGGATGCATGAGATAACAAACCCCTTAGATTTATGCAGGATTGTCAAGAGGAAATGTGCGTCTTCTAATGCAATTACTGTTTTGTGCTTATTAAATAGCTGCGTCTCAAGTAAGTGATTAAAAAAAAAAAAACTTAAATATCAGATTTTCTCTCAATGGCCCTGCTGTTCTGTACAAGAGCTGTTGTGCAAGGAGACAGCAAACCATCACGGTAATTTTAGAAGCTTGGCCTTGCTTCAATAAGACGATTGTATTAAATCAATATGTTTTTTTTACATACATAGACATGTGTCTCTTTTACAACATTATATGTTGTGTAAAAATATTTTCTCTTAGAAATAAAATCTGTCTATATTAATCCATCTAGAGACACAGAGTGAGCATCAATTATGCTATATTGCTAAATTGTCCCTGGTAGTGAGTGTGAACAGTATGACTTGCTGTCTCTCTGTGTTGGCCCTGTGATGGACTGGCAACCTGTCCTTGATGTACCTTGCCCCTCGCCTGCTAATTGTCCTGTTTCTTTTTTTAATTTATTTATTTTCATCATCTCTTCTGTGCGTTTGATTCTGGTTGTCAAGGGTGTGGCAGAGGAGCAGTGTGTGGAGGAAGAGCCGAATGTAGGCCTACATGGAGACAAGTTCTGGTACAAGTTGTAGTTCACACAAAATAGAAAACTCAAGATATTCATTAATGTTGTACAAGTCATTAACAATTAATTTTATACTCCAGAATGACTTTATAGAGTAGACTAATGAATCATGAGTCTTTACCCCAATGACTCACACACACTGCCTGTTGGCTAGTTAGTTAAATGCAGAACCAACTGAAGAGAGCAAACATATATCACTACATCTCTTTGGCTTCCTCCACCATTTTGGATGTATTTCCCTATTGTTTACTTCTGCACTTTCAGGTTTCACAGTAATAATCTCTTATAAAATGTCTAAAACACAATGGGGGATTTTTTTGACAACCTTAACAGAGTTGCACTTCAGAAATACTGAATATGAGGAAAAGTAAATATTCTGTTAATGCCAACTGGCTGAACAAAAAGGTGCTTTCCAGTCTAGTTGTGTCATCACTTGTTTCAATCTCACACAGAAACTATAAAATAAAATAAGTCAGAAATTCTAAATAAGAGAAATAAAAAGAAGCCAGTGCTAAATCTCACAAGTCCCTCACAAGTTCACTGGATATAGCATCGGTCACTCACACAACATTCAACTCATTCATTTCCACTTCTGTTCCTTTGAGCAGTCAGATTTTCACAAACAGAAATTGGATATTCACCCATTCATTTTCCATTCCGGATCATACAGTTCATGGTCACAGGTAGCTGGAGCCTATCCCACCAATCATTGTGTGAGAGACAAGATACACCCTGGACAGGTTGCAGTTCATCACAAGGCAACACACACAAACAACCAGACACATTTACACCTATGGACAATGTACAGTGACCAATCAACCTAACATGCATGTCTTTCAGCAGTGGGAGGAAGCTGGAGTACCAGGAGAGAACCTACACTAACACAAGGGGGACATACAAACTCCACGCAGAAAGCCACTGCCCGAGCCGAGATTCAAACCAGCAACCTTCTCACTGGGACGCTTGGCGCTAACCACTGATCCACCATGTAACCCCAAATTCTTATTAATTGAAAAAAATCAATGTATTGCAACTTTTATTTTGGAGAAACTGCTCTGAAAACAAGTTGCATTGATGTTTTATAATAACACACCTGTTTACCACTGAAGTGACTGAATTTGAAATACAACTTATATTTTTACAGCTCAAGTTCAGCTGCTACTGTTCAGAGTTTCCATATCTGAACTTCCAAAAACCATAGTATAGGCTATCACCTACCTCTCAAGTTACTTGTGAGTACAGGTTTAGAGACATGCATCTGTATATGCGTTCAAGTATATGTATGTGTGTGTGTGTGTGTGTGTGTGTGTGTGTGTGTGTGTGTTTGTGTGTGTGTGTGTGTTATATGTTACAGTGATTTATTTCCTGTTTAATCAGGTTTGGCAGAGCAAACTGAGCTGAAGCTCAGCGTGAAGGTGTATTTATGGTGTGTGTGCTTGCATGTGTGTCTCAGTGAGAGTATTTATAGGTCTGGTCCAATCTGTGCTCCATCCAGCTGCAGTGAGGAGATAGCGTTTTCAAACACACTACATATACTATGATTCACACACACATACACACAGGTACAAACATAAATGTACCTAAATAAACATGCAGCATAGATTTCTGCAAAATCTGCTTTAGTGAGCAGTCTACACATAAGAAATGTCCATTTTAAAATGAAAATTTAACAAGTAATATACAAATGAGTCAAATTTCATCATTAAAAACAACCTTTTTTAATTTTGGCAACTGTTTTTATGTATTAACCAAGATAAAATGATGCAATGCCTTCTTTGCTTAATCAATCGTCTAATAATTGATTTATCTGAAGAGTTATCAAAGCAGCACTCATGAAAATGCTCTGCATTATTTTTGAAAGCTTTTATTTTGGGTTTACGTTTTATTTGTATAGATATGTTCACCTTGGAAATATATTTTACAAAACAACTTGGTATACTTGGTATGATATGTCGGTTTAAACAAACAAACAAACAAAACAAAAAACTTTCAAGTTTAACAAATAATAAAAAACATAAATAAAATAAAATAATAAAATACTTAAATACAAAATAAAAATACTTAAAAAAGAGATTAGTTCCCAACAAACTGCTACTGAAATTTAGCACTAGCAAATGCATGATCGTCCCTGACTTATTATCTCAGAACATCGTCCTTAATAAATAAAATCCTTCGTCTTGAGTCAAAGCCATATTGTAGCTAGTTTTACTGATATTTCCTACAATGTGTTTATTTAGAAGAGATTGCTGTGTAACCATTTAGGAGGGATTCTGGCTGAAATAATTCATCTGGTCAGCAGCTGGTGTGGCTTGAAAGAGATTTTGAACTCTACCAATTTTGATTAAACCATAAATGTTGGATATTCAATGCCACAACACAGGGATGGCAATATTACTTACAATTAATACTGTAGTTTTTTTTTAGATTTATAGCAACTTGCTTTGTATATTGTAATGTTTACTCACCTAAAACACTGTGTAAATGTTAAAGAAGGGATCAATTACTATTTTAAATTATGATGACATGAAATTAGGCGAAAACAAACTTACTTGTTTGCCGATTCTTTTGACATTTTATTTCTGTGTTGGTAATTGAAGGTTGCAACTTCTGACATTTTCATTCATAAGCAGATATTTAAGCCCCTTAAAATACAGATACAATTCACTAAGTGGAATACAGTGGAGGGTAACTATAAAACATGACTTTGTGGACTTTATATAGCCAATAATAAAAAGTATATTTTGTTCCAGGTGCTGCAGACTTAAGAGTAAAGCATAGGATATCTGCACATCAGCATGCCATTCCCTGACTCTGACATTAGTCCAAAGCGCCCGTCACATGGAGCAAAACATCAACAGCATGCTGTACAGTGTGTGTGGGAATACACAGAGACACTGTGACAACACTTTAAACACCCATAAGCTTCTAAGAATCAATCATAACACAGAACTAAACAAGGTTATGGTGGGCAATCTGAAAAGAAGAGGAGGACAGCTTTTTAGTTTGTTTTTGGTAGAGAGACGAGTGATATCGGGGAGAGGCAGCCTTCTTGGAGTCCTTTGATGCTGCAGGCAGGTATTTGCAGATACTAGGTCTAGAGTGAGGAGTGGATCTGTGTTGTGTTGATGCTGAACTTTGAGAAAGTAGTTTGTATTTTTTCTGATAGATGTCGGGTTTTTGTGTTAATGTTCATAAGTTACATTTTGGCACCCAGTTTATTTTTGTTCACTGGAAAGTATTTTTTATAGGTAATAAATGAAGTAAAGCCTACAAAAAAAGCTGTATGAGCTGATTGGAGTGTTATGTGTCCCTGAGATCACCTCACATCATTTTAACAGGCTGAGATTTAGTCGGGTGAGGAAGAAGCTGGGTGTCATTGAATTATGCAGTACTTGAAACAAGACAGCCACCCTGGTTTTGTGAAATCAAAATACTGTTGAAAAAATCTCCATAAAAGAGGATAGATAGTGTCAATGATCCCTTCTTTAGAATGGTTAAATGAATAATTTAGTTTACTGTACTCACAAAGCAGTATTTTAGTTGCAAAGCATTCATTAAAAAGCAGACAGTGTCTGTTTGAATCATTTATTTTATCCACACTGCCTTTTAAGTTCTGTTTAGGTTTTGAATCAATATCCCATCTACAGACAATATCCGTCCATTTATTTATTTTCCTTATCGCTTCATCCAGTTTAGGGTAGCCTGTCCCAACAATCACTGGGCGAGAGGCAGGGAACATCCAGGTCACCAGTCCATCACAAGGCCCACTGACAATGATCACTAAATGCATGAAGTTGATGATTGGCGAATTATATATTTGTATCGACAAGCTGCTCAACACGTTTACTTAATATTCAAATGTAATATTTATCCGAAAATACCACCAGACAGTCCTGTTTATCTGTCTCATGAGTGGCCAGCATCACATCTCCTCCTTTTCTTTCTGTCGCATCCACTTACGTCCAACCTTTCTATGCAAAGCCCTCGTACTCCTTTAGAAAATTACAAATTAAAAGAATTCATAATAATAACCCAACCTGCATTTGCATGTGTGTTTGTTTCCAGCTTTCCTTTTTGATTAGCAGACATCCTTAAACTACAAGGTGTTGTCAGCGTTTTGCTCCTCATTAGCAGCGGAAGCCTGTCCCTCATCAGTTGGCGTGAGTCTTTTATTACCGTATGCTTGATAGTTTATTCATAGATGTGTGTGTGTGTGTGTGTATGTGTGTGTGTGTGTGTGTGTGTGGGGGGGGTGTCTGTGTGTGTGTGTGTGTGTGTGGCTAACGGGCTAATTCAGTATGAAGCCTGAGAGGTCTTTGGTATTTACATGCTGCCGTTCTGAGAGCCTTCTTGGATTTCAACAACTGTGCAGAAGAAGGCTGAGAAGAGACGGGGGAATAAAGAGAGAATGTGGAGACAAATATGGAAGGAAGGAAGTGGAGACGAGGGAAAAAATGAGAGGATAAAAAGAATAAAGAAGGTTAATGTAAATGTGAAAGGGCGTGGAAGAAAGGTAGAGGAGGAGAAAGGCTGAAGGTACAAAGGATGCATGATGATCAAAAGAGTGATGCTGCAGAGAGGGAAAAAAAAATAGGACAGACAGGGGAGACGAAGAAGCCATGAGTGCAGTGATGTGTGTGTGTGTGTGTGTGTGTGTGTGTGTGTGTGTGTGTGTGTGTGTGTGAGAGGGGGGCTGCTATATGTTAGGAAGAAGATAGGAAAGGCAAATATGATAATTATCAAAGAGCTTTTCTTCTCTCTCTTTCCTCTCTTACTTTCTGGTCCTGTAAAGGTCAGAGATTACTTAATACTCCCTGAAATATCTTAAATTTAATGATGAACTGTGTCATGCAGATCCCCCGTTCTTAATTATCTCACAGGCTCTCTTCGTGAACAGCTGGAAAGAAAAACCCAGTCTTTAAACTTTGTACCATACCACTATATATATATTTTTTTATCTCCCCTAATAGGCTCAATTTTCTTCTAGTATATGCTTGGCATCTCTTCTCTTTTCATATATTTTAGACTTCCTGCAGAAGTTTTTTTGTCCTTAATTTTTCTGAATGTTTCTCTGTCATTGGGTACGTGTTTTTTTTTTGTGGTCCCTTTCTTCCTCTATATCTACTCATTTCTTCTTGGGGAAAGAAAGATCAGGTGGGATTCAGTGATATTTTCGCAGATTTGCAGTCAGCTTTATTGCCTCCTGCTATTTCTCTGGTATGTTCTTTGTTTCTCTCAGAAGAAACTGGGAGGCTCTGGATTGAGGTGTATGCATAAAGATTCCTGTTTTTACTGTCATTTGTGATCTGGTCTCAAATGTTTTTTTTTTTTTTGTTTGTTTGTTTTTTTGGAGTTTCTGCATGTTTAAGCAGTCTTTTAAATCAGCAGCTGAAAAGGTAAATTAAATTTTTTTTTACATGTTCAAAGAGAATCCCAGAAAGATCAGAAATCATGTTTTTTTATTCACATAAAACTGGAAAAAAAACATTCAGCACATACGCTCAATAACGCTTCATCAGACCACAAGAGAAAAAAACTACATATTTACAATTTCATTAAAGGGTCAAATGTTATGTAAACTAATTATGAATGTACATATAGGCCAAAACCCAACACAGGTTGGATAGTTGCTTCTTTTCCTTAGAGGAACAAACGAAAGTGGTCATCTAGCCCCGGTATTTCCAACTCTGGTAATATCTGGGCATATTTTTTTATATTTCCCTGCTGTAACACACCAGGCTATAAATAATGGGTCAGAAATATACTAGTGTAGCACTTGTCATAGAACCATTAAATTTGAACAAGGTCTTTTGCAGCAGTGAAACATCTAATTCCTGCAGAATAGTGAGACTTGAAAACTAGGGATTGGGATTAACTGTCCCAATGCCTCTCACAATCACAAGGCTAAATGACCATTAAAAGTGGATTCTTTAAAAGGCAAATTAGTCTTGGTGAGTAGCCTTAGAAAAACGTATTTTAAAAAAAGAAAAATATATGAGATTCTGATAAAAAAACTGAAACTTTAATATTAAAATTTAAGGGAGATTGTTAATCTAACTAAAACCAAATAAAATAGGGATTTTCCAAGCCAAAATAACAAACTTAGATAATGTGATTGGGTTTTAATCCACAAACACATTCAAACAAAGGAAAGAAAGTCACACTACTGGGGAGACATGGGCTGTGTCTCAATGAGCGCACTAACACTACTTTGTGCACTAGGTAGCGGGTAAATGTCAATGTAAATGTACCTAAAATAGTGTGCGAAGTAGTGTTAGTACGCTGATTGAGACACAGCCGGGATCTCTCCAATATGTCCTGGGGGGAGACCCTAGGGTATCCTTCTGCAGAAATATGCCCAGAAAACATCCCCAGGAATGCGTCCAGGAGGCATCCTAACCAGATGCCCAAGCCACCTCATCTGGCTCCTCTCAATATTGAGGAGTAGAAATTCCCAATGATAGAGCTTCTCACCCTATCTCTAAGGAAGACACAGCCACACCGGCCACCCACAGAGGATGGCCAGTGGTTGTGATCACAATCTGATTACTTGGGTCACTACCCACAGCTTGAGACCATCTGATATCTAAATGGTTAAATATACAGAGTTTTGAAAGAAAAGAAATACAGCCATCTTAACTAAGATGCAATGGTTTTCAATTTATTTATTTTACAGTTCAAGATCTGCTATTTACAGTATAATGATCATTTGAATGACATATGGTGCAGAATTACATGTTTCCAAAGCAACAAAACTATATCATTAACACATTCATCTGCCTTAGTTCCCCTTTATGTACCAATTGTAAGGATTTCCTAGTGCTATTCAGCAATCTCTCAACCGAGCCTTTGTATATCCAACAAGCTCCTTGGCAGCATCTCCAGACATTATATGAATCTTTTTTTGTAAGGGTTCTGCAGCAACACCTCTCCACCCAGAATATTTGACATGTAAACAAAACTGTTTCTTTTTTGTTTGTTTAAAAATTTAAGCGAAACAAAGGAGCCAACAAAAATCTTTAAGCAGCAAGATTTTGTCTTCCCCGGGGGAAGGGGGTGGTCTTTGAATGCAGCTCAGATTAATTGGGCAAACTTATGTTCTCATTCAAATAAGTGGTAAAACAGCCAAGTCATTTGTTCACTCCTCCAAAACATTATTCAACTGGAGATTGTCAACCAGACTGACAGAAGGGAAGGAAAATAGGTCTGTAGAGATGTGCTGGCATGTGTGTGTGAGTGTGGGTCTGTTATACAACTGAATGTAACCCTTAAACCATAATGCTGCATTATGACATACATCCTCAGATACATCACCATAAGGCAAATGTTTGGCCATGTTTTGTTTATTATAAGACCCCCACCTATGGACACAATTCAACTGCAATCTAATACAAAATATCCCTGATATATTTATCATATTTATTATTATTACTATTATTCCTGTCATTTTTAGGAAGATTACATGTTACTTCTCATTAGATAATCTAGTTTTAAAGTAACATTGCTTTGGGCTGCTCAACCCAGCTCAAGCAATGAGTTAATGATGCAGCAGCAATGCGATAAATATATGTAACACTACATTCTCATAGTGCAGAGAGCTATGGTAAACATGCTGCACACCTCATATCACCTTACATAATCATGCAAACAGTCTTCATCAACATAGTTTTAATTTTGTTACTCAAAGAATGAAACAGATGGTATTACAATGGGCTTAAAATATGCACAACTATAAGTCCATAGACATAACCAAACATGCCTTTAAAGGAGTCATTACAGACCGAGATGCTAATGGTGGCGTTTTTAAACATCAGAAGTGAATCCCTGTCAGAGCATCTGTGATGCTCATCAATATGCATGAAGCAAATCCAGCTAAGAGCAGAAAAGAAAATGACAGTTAGGTGAAGTATATTTACACACATTACATTGTGAACATTGTTACAGTTACAGTTCATGTCTTTACACCTCTGTCATGTTATAAAACTCACATGAGATATTCTGAAACTTTAAAAAAAAAAAAGGAATGTTAAATTATTAATCATGCAAACTTTTTGTTTACTAAAATAATAAGATTTTCAGTCAGCTCACTTCATTCATTTTACAAACAGCAAAACCTTCTGACACCCTCAGGTAGACTCAAACACAGTGTGGCTGCACAGGTGAGTTTTTTTTACTGTTAGGGTCACAAACAATGGCAATGTTTCTTGTGACAAATACTTGATTAAATTGATTAGGAAATCTTGATTTGATACAAGTCACCCATTAGTCAAAATATACTGTATAGCTTTGCACATGAACACTAATCAATGAACACTGTCTCCTCTCAAACAAGAATAAAACAAAATAACCACTTATTGTTGGAACCAATGATGTACACATAAATATAATATGTAAAAAAGAAAAAGAGATGTCCCAAAACTTATCACACTTATTATAAAACTGCACATAATGCATGCAAAAAGGAAAAATTAATTTAAACTTTCCAGAGTGGTTAGTTAGGAATATATGTTAATATGTTTTTAGTAATATATAAAAATGTGACAAAGAATAGAAATCCTTTTTGGGTGACATTTGACTAAATTAAATATAGACACTCCTATTTATACACATAAAAAGAGCACAGATTAATTTATTTGGTAAAATCCTTTGGAATATCTGAGCAAATCCAATTGTAGGGTACAAGAGAGAAAAAGTTTGTCTTTCTTTGTTATTTTAGGATTTGTCTACTTTGACAGATAGCCCCTTTCACTCTGAACCCCTATGGCCAAGATTTAAAAAATATTTGATTCAAGAACATTTTTAAAGAAAAATGTTTCAGATTTATCCTATTTTATTATAATCTAAACAAAACCTATCTCGATTATGCTGCCAGTGGTCTACTGTGTATGACAGATCACATGATTTATGCAGCACCTTCTTCACAACTTGACAGAAGTTCACCAGTTCAAAAACTGAAGTGGATAAGCTGCTTCGACATGCAGCTTCTAACGAGTTCAGCTCATCACCCCGGATACTCTTTACAAGTTGAAGAGGGGGGTTAGGGGTTGATTTGCCAATCCTGTGATTACTTCTTCACTCCGATGATCTCTTTAAGTGCAAGCCAAAACCATAACCCATTATTCTTTATGGACCACCAAAATGTGGTCACTGTTTCACATTAAGGCCTTACAAAGGTCAAACCATTAATGGCATAATTTCTTTCTTTAATACAATAATTCCTTCCTGTGTTTAAATACAGTATTAAGCTCCAGTCCTGCTGTGAATGTGCTTTTAATCCCAGATGACAGTTGTTTAAAAGCATCTGTGACGTTGCATAATTCCAATATCATGTATATCTTCTTACTACAATTTTTTTTTTTTGTGTGTGTGTTGTGGAGGGTTTTACATCTTCCTGTTCATATTAGCTTAAAGATCTACAAGTTCTTTATCATGGTTATGAGGACTCATTTAGACAAAAATAATTTTGTTTTAGCTGTGGATAACAGAAAATATGTTGTTCCTATGTGAATTAAACATATATATTTCAATGATGTGCAGTGACTCATGAGAAGACCCATTGTTTTGTCTGTTGTTGCACAACCGGTGTCAGAGCTTGGTCCACATTTCTACCAGTAAGTTGGATTTGTTTCCAGTGAAGGTTGGAGTCCGTCGAGGTTGCCTTTTATCATCAATTCTGTTTAGAACTTTTATGGACAAAATTTCCAGGCACAGCCGAGGTGGGGATGGAATCCAGTTTGGTGGCCTCAGGATTGGGTCTCTGCTTTTTACAGATGATGTGGTTCTGTTGGCTTCATCTGGTCCTGATCTCCAGCTTTAACTTGAGCAATTCGCCACCGAGCGTGATACAGCTGGAATGAGAATCATCACCTCCAAATATGAAACCAGGATTTTAAGCCTGAAAAGGGTGTAGTGTGAGAGTCGGATAGGTGTGGCGTCTGCAGTAATGCCAATGCTGTGCTTTTTCAACACCAGCTCTCAATTTACTGGTGACTCTTTGTTGTAATTCTCACCAATGGTCACAAGCTGTGGGTAGTAACTAAATAAAAATGACATTGCAAATACAGACGACGAAAATGAGCTTTCCCCGCATGGTGTCTCCCTAAGAGATAGGGGGGGAAGGTCGGCCATCTGGGAGGGACCCAGAGTAGAACCAGTGCTCCTCCACATCAAGAGTCAGATGAGGTGTCTGAAGCATCCGGTTAGTATGGTTTGTGGACGTTTCCCCATGTGAGGTGTTCCGGGCACGTCCCTGCAGGTGAAAGGAACCGGGGGCAACCCAGGACACAATGGATAGATTATGTCACTCAGGTGGCCTTAGGATTCCCTCCGATGAGCTGACGAATGTGGCCAGGGAAAGGGAAGTATTGACTTCTTTGGGGGGAGGGAAGTCTGGACTCTCTTTAGGCTGCTGCCCTGTGACCCATCTTTGGATAAGTGGTAGAATAAAGGTGTATGAATGGATACACATAGTTTTTTTGTTTGTTTTTTTGTTTAGGAGGAGGAGGTATAACAGAATTGCACAAAAACGTAACTCACATTTCCGAGCAGAACGAGGCATTACAAAGCATAACAGTAAACATGTAAACAACTGGCAAGTGGAGAACAATTGAACTGCCACAATACAAAGTTCTTATTCCTTTAGTGTCAATGCACATTCAGCTGATAGTGTCCTGTATTATAACCGAACAATCATGAAAAAGTTGAGAGGGGGAAAAACAAAGAAAGCTCTTTTTTTAAGACTTAGGACATAAACATTTCATCCATAGAAATTTGATGTTTAGTGGTGCAAGTCCAATAGATTTCTAGTGGAAAGCAGGAGGAATAATAATTAGCCTTTCTAAGCATAAACAGTTTTAGATAAAGGAAATGAAGTGTGGGATGACCGTGACCAATTTAGCCAAGTAGTAATAAAGATCTGAGATAATAGTTGTGTTTTTTTTTTTGGGGGGGTGGGAGGGGGGGATAAAACAAACTTACAGGTAAACAAACACCATCTAAGTATGCAAAACAGTCTTTGT
Organism: Kiunga ballochi; assembly: GCA_037177335.1. NCBI lineage: Eukaryota > Metazoa > Chordata > Actinopteri > Atheriniformes > Pseudomugilidae > Kiunga > Kiunga ballochi. The sequence goes on from JBAMIG010000003.1 coordinate 6,490,753, forward strand.
GGTAGCTCTTGTTGCAGTGCAAATCTACATGTTTTGTTATTATCAAAAATTAAATTACATCAATTGATCACACAATAAAGATTGATTGTACACAACTTGACAATACCTTTACTTTGGATGAAATCCATCATTTCCCTAATGATGGATGTTTTACAAAGAAAGTTAGTATGTGGTGTAAATACTGGGGGAAAAGTGGGAACAAGAGGCTGGACTGCATTAATTTAGTCCAGTTAAAAATAAGCATCCTATAAACATGAGCTTGCACTTCCCAATTGGCTTTTATTTTTTCATTTACAGCATGTATTGGAAGCCTCATTGGAACATGGCAGTAACGTGATGGCTGTAGTTGTCTTTTTAAAAAAGAAAAAATAAGGGCAGAAAAGCATTTGGGAGAACAGTGACATTTCCACCCATAACTTTGTCAGTGACTGTAGCTTAGCTTATTGAAATTTCACTGCAGAATCAAAGCACAGAATCATCCTAGTATTTACTAAAAGTCAATCACAAAGTGGATAATTGTCAAACAAAGACAGAGTGAACAGATGAGATGAAAAAGGGGTCATAAGAGATTAAGGGGGGATCCTCCATTTAGACTTGTTTACAGTGCATCATAGCTGCCTAATCTTTTAAGTATGTGACTATTGTCTGAGTATCATCTAAACAGGATGGCATAATTTTCCTCTCATTTTACCCAATACTGCTCTTTCTGATTACCACAAAGGAGCTTAGTCTGAGCAGTTTAAAAAGGCCGCGCTAAGCTGTAAAGTGTGCCTGCAGCGTCCCTCATATGATGTCATTAAAAGGGATATTGTGTCACTGAAGCGTCTATCCTCCTCTCTGTGGGACCGCTGACCCCCCTGACACTCCCACTGTGTAAAGATGTATTTAACCCCTTGGGGCGGCTCTGCGTGTGTGTGTGTGTTTGGAAATGCTCTATTTTATTTAAGCTATTCTGAAAGACTCTGAGTTTTGTGCATGCCTAACAAAGCTTCTCTTTCGGGGTTTGGGCATTGTGCATGCTATTGTGAGTGCAAGCTTGTGTGTTTTAATTCTGCACTCTGTTTTCTGTTTGTGTGTGTTCACTGTCTGCATAGTGGAGTACATTTCAAGCATTTGCACAATTTCAAGATGTACTCACCGCTTCCAGCCTTGTTAACTAATGTGATTATGTTTGTGTGCATCTTAAGTCTTCTTTCCCACAATCATGCTGCTTCTTGAAAAGTGAGAGGCTCATAATTTGTCACCTCGCCCAGTATGTGAAGAACAGATTGGCACTGAAACCATCTCCGTTTCTGGCAGATAGTTCTGTTTGGGACACTGCTTTTGCTTCATGAGGCTGTGCTTGGCACAATTGGATGCAAAATAAAAGAGATATATGAAAGAATTTAACTAATTTGACATCACTCTGATTTGACAGGGACTTCTGTCCACAAAACTGGAAAAGAAAAGCTCTATAAAATTTTAAACATATAATTTTATCACTTAATGCTTAAGGCATTGTAATTAGATGCTTTTGGCATGTAATGTAACCTTGTGCTTGACAAATTAATGGTACTTTTGTTCAATTATATTATTATAATGTCAGGATTTTATCAGGACAAGGAAGCAGTCTTGAAATGTTTTAATAAAGACTTTGGGTTACTGCAGTCTTACAACCTATTTTGTAATCACAACTTTGTACTTTGGGTGTATAATTACATAAAATAGAGTATAAAATCCCCTTAGTTTAAAGTCTTTTTGTCAAGTCAGACATCTTACATTGAAGGAAAGACTTCAATGTCTACCCCATGGGGATAAATGGTTGTTAAATGTTTACATTATAGGTTGTGTCTGTAGGAAACTGTTAAAGGAGAAGTTGTGATTGTGAATTAGTTAATGCATTTAATGTAATCTCTCTACATTTTTGTTGCAGGCCATGAAAGATGCTCTCAAATGAATTGATCAATTTATTATCTACTTCTGTTCAGTTATTAATGCAAGTTTTTAATACAACAATATAATCAGCCTATCACATGGGAGTAGCAGGGCATTAAGTCACATAGACATAGATGATCAAGATGACTTGCAGATGTTCAAACATAGCATCTGAATGAAGAACAAAAGGGGTATAAGTGACTTTAACCCCTTAAGGCCTAATGAATCATATTTTATAAATACCGTCACTGAGACATTTTGCATCACTAATGGTAGAAAACCATGTTATTCCAAATATGACACTGGTCTCCTGCACCCTGGTGAACATCAGTAAGCAGAAAATTACACTATAATAGTTGTGACCTATTATATAATATTAAATAATAAATACACTGAAAAATAAATCGAGTTTTTTTTCTTCAGATTTTGTTGAAAGGTCAAATATATTTTCCAGATTAAAAAAAAAAGATGTTTCTGTCTATTCCTCTTGGGTCAGGCATTAAAGGGTTAAACATAGCATGGTTGTTGGTGCCAGGCAAGCTGTTCGGATCTACTTAGACTTTTTGCTACACATTAACATTTTAAGGCAGAAAATGTTAAAAAAAAGAGAAAATATCCAGTGTCTGGATCCAAATGCCTTGTTGATTTCTGTGATTAGAGGAGAAAAGGCACACTGATTGCAGATAACAGAAAAGTAACAGGAACTTAAACAACCACTAGACAAAATCGAGGTTTGCAAATAGCATCTCTTTACACACAAATGTAGTGAGGTTTAAAGTTCTGACACAAAACACCAGGCCTTAATCCTCACCGATGTAAAAGTCTAATGTGCCCACAAGGCTGCCCAACACAAATAATGTGTTCTGTTGGTGACAGAGACTTAAAGGGTGGTTTCACTACAGGAAGTTTGGGTATACAACACAGCCATTATAGCTGAGAGAACATGACAAGGAGTCAAGATAGCAGTAAACGCCCATGTGCCTTTGGAGAGTTTTCGTAATTAAGTATGAGTGAAAGTACCATAGGATTGGTAACACACCCTATACCAACTTCAACAAGAAACAGAATATGAGATCCCAAATATGAATCAATATGAATGGAGTGGGCTTTGCTTCTTGAAGTCCAATGTCAAAGCTAAACCCAGAAGTCTCTTACTCTAGCCCTCGAGTACAACACACCAGATTCAAATGAATAAAGTTCTACAACAACTTATTATTTTTTGCTCCTGCTTGTTCATGAGCCATTGATTTTGTTTAAATATGTTGCAGCAGGGAAACACTAAAACCTGCAGGATGAAGGCTAGAGTTAGAGATTCCTGGCTCAAAGTCTGACCCATTAAATAATAGACAGAAAAGGTTTATGGTCTGAGACACAATTAGGCAGCAATACAGTTTTGGTGAGTAAAAGATTGTGGTTTGATGTAAATCTAATTCCCTTAGAATAGTTTATTTCATTTATTTTTACAAATGTAAAAGGCTTCAAAAGAATTGATTCTGGATGGATTCCAGATTGATTGACTTAAAAAAGATCTAAACAGACAAAGAACAAGATAAAGTGTTGATTTGCATGTTAGTTCAAAACAGACACCAGCCCTAGATTTACTGAGCATCTAAAACCTTAACTGTGACACTCTCCTTCCTGAACCATTAAAAATAAGAATTTGTGTCTTCAGAACTACATATATAGGTGTGGTCTCTTTAAATATTAATGAGATTCACACATTTTATTACTTGAAAGTCCATAACCTTATTTGGTAGCCCCACAGTAAGTAATGTGAAGTAGAAAATACAAAAAAAAAAAAAAAAAAAAAGCGTAATCGAGAATAGAAAAAATTAAACAGACTGAAAATTATGACCAAAAAGAATATAAAAATATTTGTACACCATCAAGTGGAAACAAATTGACATTTTCTGCATTCCTAAACAATTAAAAGTGCACAAAATGATGTATTTAAGGGCTTAAAAAGCGGGTTTTGCTAGATATGTCCCCTTTAAATTTACAATTTGTTCTTAGGGGAAAGATTAGTCAGGGGTTGGTTTTCCACTAATATTCATTTATTTATACCTGTAAACTCAGAAAGGGTGAAAAAGTAAACAAACTTAACCCCTCTAGGTTTTTGTTTATGTGAAATTGACTTATATAGCACTTTTACAGTCAAAGTGCTTTACACAATTTAACACATTATCCCATTCATACACATTCACACACTGAGAGACACATGGCAGGACACACATTAAATCTTTGGGTTAAGACATAAATTACATTAGTAGATAAGATAATACAACACAAATACTCTAGTTCAAAACAATAAAATGATTGTTTATTACACGCTGTATTATTTTTTCATAGATAACGTGAAACTAAACAATCATCACATTCTGTTTTTCCACTATTAGATGAGAATGAGGGTCGATTCATGCAGCAGTCACTGGTTTTCTCCTTTTAATGCTTCAATCAGGCATGATGCAACAAATGTGTAATGCCCCAATGAGCCAACTTCCACTGAGAGTGTTCTTCTGAAAAAGAGATAGCCATACCTGATGACCAAGGTTTTGAATGCACTGAAATGTGGCTTCAAAAAGTCCACCTTTCTAAAATTTTTCCTTCTCATGCATTAGTAAACATCCAGAGACATGACATCTCTGCACCAAGGTAATGTGACATGCATATGGCTGCTGGAATGAATATTAAATTGCCATTTTCACAAAACAAATTCTTTCCATACTCAATGCAGCCCATTTTTTCATAATGCTCACTGTGAAGAAGAAATTAGGTTTTTGGGGGGATGGGGATAAAAGAAGGCAAAGAGGTGAGGGATGTGCATTTATGTGGAAATGATGATACTTACTTTTACAGTTCATATGTTTGCAGTGCACATCTCTTTGTTATGCCAATGACATGGACCTAGATTATACCCCAACGTTTGAAGAAATGCCAAGGGAGTGTGAAGGTACAAAGAAGCCAGATTTTCACTCTCTCTAACACAGACACACACACACACACACACACACACACACACACATACACGTGCAAGCTTACACAGAAATTGCTGGCAGTCACTCATTTTGGCTTGGATCCTCTTAGTGGAGAGAAAGTAAGCCAAACCTTTCATCTCAGTAAACATTTGCCATTTTAGAAGTCAGCTATTTGCATACTGTGTGTGCTTGTGTGTGTTTGTGTGTGTGTTCGAAAGCATATTGTGTCAGAAGGTTTTAAAGAGAATGATATCCTGGGTGGAAAAGTTAATCCAAACCTCAACTGTATTAGTCACACTCTTTGCCTTTCACCCAAAGACACACATGCAGAGTGTTGTTCAGGTGACTCTTTGTTGCCCTCTTCTGATCAACTCTGCAGCATTTTCACAGAGTTGCAATCTATCAGCAACAAGTTGCTCCATTGGGTCACTTTTAAGATGCAATCATCTTCATTATGCCACAAAGCTAAATACAGACACCAAACTATGACCACAGCACAACTGTATGTTCAGAAAGAAGAGAAGAAGAATGAGATCAGATTGTGCTACCTGGCTGCAGATACACCAATAGTATTATTGTTAAACCAGAGGTAGCTCTTGGAAGTTGGGCTCTAAAAATATTTTTTTTAAAAAAGGTAAAAGAAATTAGAAGAAAGTTATTAATGACTTTTCTACATCAGAGGCTAGAAGTACGGAAGTACATGTACGCCATCAACCTCAAATAAATTTACAGCTACACAAATATCTGTTCTTTCAGTTCCTTACATACCTTTTAGGGAGCTTAATTCATTAATATTAATACTATTATAAATGTTATTATTATTTTTTATTATTGTGTTTCACTGTGTTATACCTCAATTTTTGACACATACTAACCTGTATGACTGGGAAGGAAACATTTTAATAATCACTTGGTGGAGTCATCACCATCTGACAGCCTTGACAGTTTGGGATGGGAGTAAGAATCAAATATGATGCAGTGTTTAATAACAGCCGGGGAGTCTGTAATTCCACCTTTGTGCTTGGTTGAAATGAAAAAACACACACAGAAGGAAGATTTTTAAGTCGAGAACTCGAACGATTTATGTCAACTTAGGTTTACACATCTGATATCATTCTCCTGCTGCTTTGGGAGCAAAGCACATAATCTTATGATAAATAGATGTTGTTAATGGGTGATAAAAGAGCATTTGTCCGCATAGAAGAAATGTTTTTAATATTTTAAAAAGAACTTGCACACTGTTTATAGGTCTACAACATGTGTGATTCCAACTAGGGCTGCCAGGGATATGGCACATTAATAATATAGTGAAGCCTCTTGCAGATATTATGCAATGCAATTCCTTTTAGTTCACAATGCAAAGCAACCCTATTTAAGATTTGACTTTATACAATTTGATTTGATTAGATAGTATTCATGATGGGAGTCATAAAAAAAGTAATACAATGCTAAAACATTACAACCCCCCATCTGGTTTTCTAATACCATCCAAAATCTTTTGTCCCCCATTTCCCTTGTGAAGAATATATTTAATACTAGACAGTTTTCTATAAAAGACCATTTAAAATGTAATGACATTCAGTAAACACAGCAGGTTTTTTTTTTATTCCTAATAAACACTATTTCACAAATAGATTTGTTTTTGATCTCATATGCAAATAGTAGTTTAATTTAGTCTATTTATTCTTGGCCTTTGAAAAAAAATGATAAACATGAATCATCAATTAGAAGTCTTCTTCTAAGCTGATTTTTACCAAAAGTGTTCTTTGTAATTTTGCAATGTTTTACAAATGATACAATGATAAAACGTACATATGCACAGAATTTAATCTTCACCTGTTATCTCGCTTTCCTCAATGTTTGTCGTCACACTACTCTGCTCCCAGACATTTTAATAACAAAGAAATATACTCTGCACATTTTGCCAGTGGTTGTAACTGATGCACACCAAGGGGCCGGTGCAGTGGCAATGACAAATATGCAATTTGAACTAGTGAATGTCTCCATTTTTCCTGTCAACAGTGTTCCAGAACCAAGTTAACCAAAGCTAGCTTTAAACTTGGCTAAAGTTGTTACTAAGAGAAGCTAATGTTGCTGGTTACACTGCATAAGAGGCTACCAAAATCAAGTGATCAAAGCCACCATTGGCCCAACCTATTAAACAAAAATAGATTATTTAATTTATTATTAAAATGTCACTTGTATCATCCAACAACAATTGCACTTTACAATTATATGAAAGGCTGTCTGAGATCCAAGTACCTAAACTGCAACATTATTAGAGATCTGTTCAGCACCACTAACTTCATTTTTGCAGAACGACACAGACACCACCGCATGACGTTTCCATTATGCTCTTGCCACTCAATAAACTTTCATATCCTGGTCAAAAAGGAACCCTAGACATTCTCAATCAAGCTTATCGTGTTAAATTATGTGCAACTCAGTTTAACTCTGTAAAACATAAAGAAGAAAGGCAGCAGATAATAAGTTAGCATGCTAAAATACTGTTGATGAATATTATAGTTCTTCAAATTTAGTACAAAAGGTTCAGAGTCTGGCTGAGTTTAATCCTGCTGCAAGTGATTACTTCAGAGACAGAGCATAAGGTGGGACACATGCACCTGCAGTTGCTGTATTTCTAGATCTCGTCACATCACTGAAAGGATCTAAGCTGTTTGTAATGGTTGATTCCTGCAACAGGACGCCTGACACATTCCTTTCCTAATGTTTCTTTTTTAACTACTTTCTCCATTACTATCTATCTCCACTAGCTACATGAATCAGTTTATTACTTCATTAGAGCTGCTCAATGACTGAGTACAATACGATGGTACCTTATAGACCACACAGTGGTAAAAATGATAAATATAGCAAGTTTTCTAGGTACACTGAAAAAAGTGCAACCACTGTCTCTTTGGTTTAAATGACTCTTTCAGGCTATAATAATGTAAAATTGTTGTTTCGTGTTATTAAATTATTTTTTTCAGTTTGTTTCAATGCAAATACTCCTCAATTTAGAGTAAATTGAAAACAACATTTGGTCTAAAGAAATTATTATACTTTAAACCAAAGTTTTGTTGTCACGTGAGCAAATCGCATGACCTTGCCTGCCGGGGAATTTCATCAAGCCGACATTTTGAATCTTCTCTCCCTACTACCGTCTTCTAACTTTAAACAAGGTAAGGATATGAATTTGTGCTGCTTCTGAACATAAAGGTTTTTTAAATATAATTTTTTTGTTTGTAAGTGGTTGAACAGCAGTTTTAATGTCTGTATCCGGATTTATTTGGCGATTTTATGTACAGATGTAAGTTTCCCGCCTTTAGGTGAACCAGGTAATTTCACATTGAACAGTTTTTATTGCAACAGTAATGTTATTGCCAATGTTATTTATATCTCCTAGATAAAAAAAGAATAGTGGTTTAATATGATACGCTTTGCATTTTTTTACGCATAAGCGTACTGAGACGCTCGTTGGTGTCGGCGAAAGCAGGGGAGGATATGCCGGTTGCGCTAGATGCAGGTGCTGGGAGGGAAGATGGTAAAACTCTGTGGGCCTTTTATATAAACTAAAATGTAATCTATATATTATTTTATCAAGCCAGATAAAGACGCGACTACTGGCAGTGCGTTGCGTCGTTAATCTGTATGTGTGTGTTTTGCGTTTTCGCCCCTATCGTGCATGAAATATGGAGAGCAGAGGCATTGATATTAGGTTATTCTAATGAATAATTTACTGTCAGACTAACGTTTTCTTTTGTGTACAGGTATTATAGTTGAACCTAGGTCTTTTGACTGAGTTATCTACATTGCTGAATTTGGTAAGTCGTGAAATAAACTTCATTTTATTTTAAATAGGAATGACCAAACGCAGCTGAGAATTAAATTGTTGGATGAGTATCTGTTATTTTAATTTTTGTAAACACAAATGAGAGTTTAAAAATGGGGAAACATATTAACAGTGTAAAGTTGAATGTACCTAATCATGTGAGCAAATGTAAGTTGCTGTTCTTTTTTTCCTAGTCCTCGATTAATGTGGAGTTGCAAAGACTGGTACATCTGTGTCACAGAGATCTGAGCTTCTCAAACATCATAAGTTTCATAACATTTTTTATGAATGTCACCTTACCTATCCCTGGATTCATATAAACTGATTGTACCTTCAAGACTTGAAAAACACATTTGACCCAAGATTTCATCATTCCTTGTAAACCAAAGTGATTAAGCACAAAACGGACAAGATCTCTTTACTGGGAAGACAGGAAATGGTGGGAAAGACGCGAAAGTGAGGTGGTCTGTACTGTTCACAATGGATGATGAGATAAGTTCACTTATAATCAGTGGCAATTAGGATATAATATTGGTCTGTTATTACATGTCACAGCATGCCATTACTGACACTGAATATGTACAAACCCCATAAATAAGACAAGTCACTGCTAGTTCATTCATGGATACTTTTGTAAAAAACTTTAGGCAATAATTTATTGTGCATATTTTTTAAAAAAAGAGGCCAACATTAAAAGTGTAGAAATAAACCACATTACTTATAATTTACTTGTCATATAAATGGTTTATCTTTATGGGTTCTTGACAAAAAATTAGGTTTTAGATTGGTTGTTATAGTTATGCTATGTAAGTAATAAAGTTTTCTTGTATGTCTTGCTTTTTTTTTTCTTAAAGATCAACGTTGAATTTGCAAGCATAACAACAGTTCCACTTCATCCGCAATCCATGGCTTTCTTGGACAAGCTCTACTGTAAAGTGGTTGAGTTTATCAGAAACAAGGGAAAACCAGGCAGAGAGAAGCCTCGGGACGTACAAAAAGTTATCAATCAGGTAACACTATACATGAATTTGATCACCTGAAAAGCAGTAAAAGCAGTGTTTATTAGGGCTGCATGATATTAAGAAAATTTGCTATATGCGATAACACTATGTATAGTTGCGATGACGATATCTTTTGCGATATATATACAACAGTTTGATGTGCAATGTTTTTTAGCTATAGATGTTGTGCAACCAGACAA
>JBAMIG010000003.1:6500774-6516358 GCA_037177335.1 Kiunga ballochi
TTGATAAATGTGAAAGTAAAATAATTGGCTTGCAGAACTGAATCCAAGATTTTAACTTGAGAGAACTTAATAATATTGCACGTAACAAAATTACATCAATTTAATTAGTATTATCCAAAGTAAAAGTATGACTTTGATGTAATATTAAATATTAAGTTTGATCAAAGTAAAAATTTTGAGTTCAAACAAAGTAAAAAAGGTGTAAAGAGATCTTTAGAATAAGTAATATTTTTATTTTGAGGCAATGCAAAATGTTTGACTTGATAGAATTAGCTTTTTTGCTTGATATTAAATCAAATGGTATAGTTTCAACCAAATCATAAATTTTATTAGAAAAAATTAATATTTTTAGGTGTAACAAATTACATCAATATTTTTAGGTAAATCCAAAGTATCATTTTTTTCAGTGCAATGAAAAAGTGCAAACAGGAAGGATTCTTCATCACGATTGTTTATACAACTATATAAATTATACAAATTATTTATGCAAGTATATAAATTGTTATTAAACTATTATTAATAAAAATGTTTGAGTGTTCATATTAGAATAAAGAGGCTAGCTCTGATATGTAAGTGAGTGGGCCTTGTAACCTGGGACCCACCTATAGTGCTGGATCTGTTCCCTTATGCATTCCACTTCTGTGGTACAACAAATACTACTTACATGATATTTCTCATGATGTGAGAGATCAAATTAGGCGTCTAGGATAGAAGTGAACCAGATACAATGTAAACAGAGCAGATTTAGAGCTGTGCGGTAATTCTCATTGCCTCGTTTATATTACTTCCTCTCTAAACATTTTATATTTAAAGTATGGATGCCAGATAAAGTTCTGATGTTTTTTTTTTATTTTTGTTTAAGCTCTGCATGTGTCCATGATGGACATGCGTTTCTCTGAATAACACCTGAGCAGGAGAACTGCAGCTGCTCATGGCAGGAAAGCTAATGTTTCTATTTTCACCACCACTGGAGCATTACAATAATAAGAAAAAAGAAACACACACACACAAATATATATTTTTGTCCTGCTTTTTAGGTGGTCGGTGCTAAATAGTTTCTAGTGCATGCTCTCTGTTTGCAGGTTTAAGTGCACACAGTATGTATGGGTGCCTTATACAGATGAATGAAAATTTATGTTATGTAAAAAAGGCAAAAATCAGGCTGTTTTTTTTTAAGAACAAAATAATCCTGAGATAGAGCAAAAGTAACCTTAAATAACTTTTGTTGTTATTTGAAGATATAGAGAAACATAGGACTGAATAAAAAATAGTTTTGACCCTTTTAGCAGAGTATACCAATGAAGATGTGAAGCACAATTCCCAATATAATGCTAGGGAACGTTTTCTGACTTTCGTTAAATATCTAAACTACCCAAGCATATTTTAGATTTTAGTGTGTGGCCAAAGTATTTATTATTTTGTAACAGATTTGCCTCAAATCCTGCATAAAAAAAAAGCATTTTCTGTTCTTTTTTTTAGTGTGATTCGTCAGTTAACTGGTTTCTTTTAATATAATACAGCTACAACTATTTTTTGGAGCTTCTATTTTCTATCTTAGAGTAGTGTATAAAACAACAAACAAACAACATAAAGATCTGTTTGGAGGTGTGTATACCTGACCAAATAAACAGCAAGCGTGGCAAATTTCTATATATTTAGCAGATAAAGGTTTGCTTTTATAAATGGTTTTATGTTAACATTTGATTGGTGTTTGCTTTGGAGTTTGCTCTGACTGATCCCAGAATCTGTGGCCTCACAGTAAGGTTGCTGGTTTGAGCCTTGGCTGGGAGGAGGTCTGAACAGTAGCCTTTCTGTGTGGAGATTGCATGTTCCCCCAGTGTGTGCGTGAGTTCTCTCTGCTCTGGCTTCCACCCACTGTCCAAAGACAGGTATGTTAGGTTAGTTGTTCTTTCTAAATTCTGCAAAGGAGTGAATGTGGACGGTTTTCTGTCTCTGTTGACCCTGTGATGGACTGCTGACATGTCCAGGATGTCCCTGCCTCTTGCCCAAACGATTACAGCTTTAGCTTCCCCAACACCCTAATTGGTTTAAGTGGGTTAAGAAAATGACCGACTGACTGATTCCCAAATCACTTAATCAATGTAGATTGATTGTTGCACTCCTATCCTGGACAGCTCTTAGTCCATGCTGCACTTAAACAAAGATTTAAATCCAACACAAGTTTCTGATCTTAGAAATTAGACCCATTTTTATACACTAATATTTACGATACACATTCCCGGAGCTGTTATTAACCTGCAGCATACCGCAAACATGAAACATTACTTCTCAATGCTTTTTTCTACTGCCGGGCATCATGTTGAACTTAAATTTTCCTTTCACAACACTGGGTCATGCACCGCTGAACATAAACACATAAGGCTTTTTGGATGCACTAGACTGATTCAATAAACAAACTCATGTGGACACGATCAGAGGAAGTAAGATAAAAGAGAAAGAAATAGAGTAAGAGATTAAACAAGATTCAAAAGGGGACAGCATATTTTAGACAAATGCCAAAGTAGCCATTGTTAGATGGCACCAAAGGGTGAATTTTTGGTTAAGTTCAGCTTTTACAGAGGCAGTAAAACATTATTTTTCTGGAAAACAGATAATGTTAGGCTGGAATTTGTTATAGCACTTGGTAAGGGCTGATATTCCTAAAGTAAAAAAGTACTTTGGATGATTCTCTGTAGTAAGGCCAAAATATCTGATGTGCCGCTCTACTACATGCCCCGTTTCCCGATTTAGATCTATCCAGGTTTTTACCACACCTCAGCACTGATCATTTTAGGTAGCAAATAGGAAATATGTGTTCTAAAATATATTTACAAAAAAAAAATGTTGCACTTCAAGACAACACTTGTATCCTACAGGACAATGATCGTGTCCTACAGGACAATAGCTGTGTCCAACAGGACAATAGCTGTGTCCAACCAAACTTGCAGTAGTCTAGCACTTATCTATGCTGTTCCCTGTTGTTTGATTTCTTGCTTGTGTTGTTTTACTCTGCCACATGAATTACATTTAACATGACCTGATAACAAACTGTTCAAAATGAACAAAATGGAAAAGCTGTACATACAGTATTATAAAAAAAAACATTGCTTTACTAATTAGAAAATGTTGCACAGTTATTTGTACAATTGCTTGTAATGTAATAAAAGTAACATTTCAATCTGTTGTTGGTTGAATTTAACTCACTGGGCTTCTGAACTGTCTGGAGACCAGTTTCTGTCTGGAAAACACATAGATCTATCAAATCCTAGCAGCTGTGATATGTTCCTGCAGAAAGCAGCAGAAATGTACACACTCAGATACCAATCTCCTGTATCGTCATTAAGATTTTTTTTAACTTATGTTGTCATGAAACAAAGTCAAAAGAAAGCATTAAAATTAATAGGTCATCTGGGTTTCGCTGCTCCTGCTGCTGTGCAAGAGCAAATAATCTCCTCGGGGTATCCCTTACTTTTCTTTTTCACGCACACACAAACACACACACACAGTCAGCTGCAAAAACAGCAAGAATCAGAGTTATGACTCGATTAATGGGCCACAAAGGCCAATACTAACACACACACACAAAGCAATGCCTACACAAACATTGTTCGCTGACGCAGCGTGCAAATAATTCATGTGTTTGTTCAATTATCCCGCCATCAAATTGCCGTTATGGGGTCCATTCATCTGCCACTGGCATTAAGGTAAACGTGTGTGTTCATGTATAAGAACTTCTGTTTGTGTGTATGCGTGTCTGAGTGTTATCAGGTGGCCTGACAGTGCTGTAGGCTGACAGATAAGAACTCATTCCTTCTTTCTTTTGAGCTAAACCTGCCCAGATGGTGTTCTTGCTCTACGGGTGTGTAACACAATGTTATAGCTGATAACTTGGTGGCAGAAAAAGAAAATTGGGGATTTTGTTTGTTATCACAGTTGCAAAAACACAAAAATGGCAGATGAATCCCTGCTCGGGAGGTAAAGATGAGTTTAGTCAAGTTTTGGGGGGTTGAAAGTTGACCTGTTTAACATTTCCACTGTTACTGTCTTATTTTAGCACAGTTGATATGCTGCAGGAGTGTACCATAGCTCAAGACTTCTGTTGGGTAATGTTTGTGGGACATGACATCTTACAAGACCACCAGCCTAAGGCTTAGTTAGAGTCCTAATACAAGAATCTGGAAATGTCCTTCAGCTCCACAACCAAACAAATGTTTTAATGTTAGTATTTGTTTCTTATAATAGATGAAGTTCTCCTGGTAAATATGATGAGATCAAGCCCTCACCATACTACTCAGCCTACACATGCATCACACACAAAGCTCTGTTTGTCTTACCCACTTCACCACAACCTGTGCTTATTTATCATTCGTCAATACATTTATACTCTCACCATTTCATCCATTCATCTTTTCCATCTTCATCAGTTCTCAGTGTTCCTCATTCATTCATCTTTTCATCCTGCCTATGTTTAATCCACTCTACCCTCATTCTCCTTATATGTCTTCCCTCACTCCCTATAAATACCCTGCCTCCCTCATCCATACACCAATCCACCCGTCCCTCCATTCATCCTTTCATTCTTGTTCAATTATTTTCTCCTTTCATTCTTTTTACCTTCTCAGCCATCCACCTACTCCTCCCGTAACCATTAATACTTTCATCCTTCCTTATTTCACCCTCTAATTCTCCATCTTTCACTCATCCCTCATCAGTTTTGGATTCTTTTTCAATCACTCATTGTTCCACCTCCATCCATTTATCCATCCATCCTTTGGTCCCTCATCTTTTCAGTCTTCGCTGTTCTTGGATTCACTCATTTTGGGATTGTCCCTCCATCCTTCCTCCTTACTGCCTCATCCATGCAGCCTTTTGTCTTTATCCATGCATCATGGTATAACATTGGGGGGGGTGTTACTGATCTTCTTTCCCTTTCAATTTCAGAAGTTAGTCATCCTAATAAGCTTGAAACCAAAAAACTTCTCTACAGACTGATCACTTTACATCATTTCCCTACTATGCTGCCCACAACCATCCACATCCTCCCCAGGCGTTCAGTAAGCAGGCGGCAACATCAATTAGCCGCTTTTAGCTGAGATGCCGTCGGAGACCCAAACAATGGCCAGTGGTATGAGATTAGTTCTTTTGCAGCTTAGCTTTCTCAGTCAAACCTATTAGGACATCAGTAACTCAGCCCCAGATGACTGATCATATGGGGTGATGCAAACCACATTACAGTAATCCAAATGCTGAGACCATTGTGGTCAGACACTAAAAGGCAGGACATAGGGAGACTGTTATTAATAACTATTTAAAGTAAAAGAGAGAAGAAAGCTAAAAATCCATCCATCCATCCATCCATCCATAAAACCATGCACACTTACATTCACTCCTATGGGCAATTTAGAGTCACCAATCAGCCTATCCCCAAGGTGCATGTCTCCGGACTGTGGGAGGAAGCCGGAGTACCCGGAGAGAACCCACACTAACACGGCGAGAACATGCAAACTCTACACAAAAAGGATTCCCGGTTGGATCCCCCGCCCACACCGAGGCTTAAACCGGCATCCTTGTTGCTGTGAGGCCACTGGGCTGCCAGCTAAAATACAAATTTGGAATATAAATAATTAAGAGAATTCTAAGAGCCATGTGATGGACTGGCGTTCTGTCCAGGGTGTACCCTGCCGCTCGCCGAGAGAGGAAAATGAATGCATGTGTTGTAACTTTAGCTAGCAACATGCTGCCTTGAGACTTCTGTGGGCCACTGTGCACAGCATTAGTATTACTGTTTACATTGAGAATGATTTAAGTGCTTAGTCCCTAAATACCTGACGATTTTTTGTGAATTATTATTTTCTTATACTGTTAAGAAGTCTTGTGGAATGTGTGAATAGATTAAGAAAGCAGTTTACATGTTTAGTTGGCTGTTTGAATGTGTTAATTTAGTTCAAAGCTGAGGTTTCCCGTGTAACTTCCAAAGTGCCAGTCATCGGGAGATCTGTTAGAAAACTGCATTATTTTCATTTGCAAAGCCAGGAAGTGTCAGGGTTCTTCCCTGGTCCTGGGTTTTTCCTTTTCTTATGTTGTTTTTTTTGTGGTTTTGGTTATTTACTGATTCTTCGGTTTTTTCTTCAGGTGTCTCGTCCGGCCCTCCCTCGTGTGTCTTCCCCTCCTATCAACCTCCTGATTACCCTCATGTGTTTCACCTGTGTCTCGTTTTCCCGGTGTATTTAGTTTGCTGTGTTCCCTGCCAGAATGTCTTGTTGTTCTCAGTGCTCATTTCCAGTGTTTTCTTTGGAATTAAAAGCATATTTTGGTGAATCGCCGGTCCGCGTGTGTGTCCATCCCTTCACGGTCCTGACAGGAAGTTTTGAATAGGCTTTGATGTGTAGCATTAATTTTATTGTTTATTTTTAAGAAACCAGCAAATCTCCTGAAAAAGATTGCACATGTATAATTGTGTTTTATCTTGAATTAGACTGTGTTGAAAGTTTATGGGAAATGTTTATTGACATTGTAATAAACAGAGGAAAACCGGGAAGGAAAATGCTGGTTCACGTCTTCATTCCTCCACACGTTTTACCTGTGTTTTTCAGATTGAAGAGCGTGGACCAAAATCTTACTGTTGCTGTGGTCCAGCCAATATAAGGACCCGTAACACATAGAAAAGTTGAACAGTATGATAGCCTGTAAGCAATTTAATCTAAACAGCAGGAAAAGTCACCTGCACAACACAGCAGATCCTGTAATTAAAGAGTTTGCAAGAGATTTTTTTTTCAGTGTCAAACAATATCCTGTACAGTTGATTTTGCTGGTGTAACCTTCTTCTTCCTATAATTTTGTCCTTTTCTAACAACTACATCACGAACTACTGTATGTGGTGTGGATGTCTAATCCTGCACTAATACTGTAAATATGTTATGTTTCTTTAAAACCTTAGAGGATATTCAGAACTTGTTGTGGACGTCTAGATAACAACCAAGATTTCAGAGTGAGACAGCTCACCATTCCACATGCTTCAATGCAGTCTGGGATTCATGATTATAATCTTATAGATCAAACAGGTTTGATAAATATGAGCTTTGCATTGCATTTTTCACAGAATATTCCAGGAAATTGTCTTTTAATCAACATTTTGTGAATCCAGTTGACCAATGGACACTTTTTCAGAGAGTCACAAACATGTAAGAAATGAGAAATTCCTGGTAAAAACTGATAAAATAATGTGTGGTTAGTTTCATATCACATCCTGTTTGTGTGTTTTTTTATGCTTGGAGGCTTTAAAATAAATTTGTGTAGCACCTAATCATCATACTGCTTTTCAAGTCTTTGTTCTCCAAGACTCTTTCAAAAGTCATTATCTCCAGCAGTGGCATCTCTCTGCATTTATGCTCCTTTAAGTTATTCTGCACATGTGAGGGTGGGACAACTTACCCTTCAATCCCATTACTAAGTGTGCTGAGTTCCACAATCCTGCAAAACAGAATCTATGTTCACTGATTACAAGCCAAAATTACCCTTAAAGTCTCTGAAAACACCTGTGTAGATAAGCTGTCTGTGGTTGCTTCTGCAAAAACATTTCTACTAAATTTACATTAAATTGAGTTAAGAAAAGTAAAATAATCACATTTTGCTTGTTGAAAGTCCTTGGTTATTCCATCCATCCATTTTCTACCACTTTATCCCTAACGGGGTCGCCGGGGGCTGGAGCCTATCCCAGCTGTCAATGGGCGAGAGGCCTTGGTAATCCCCTAACTCCACAATCTATGACCTGTCAACACTCTCCCTCACAGAGTCAGTATAATAACAGAGTTTCTAAAGTTCCAAAGTTTTGTGATGGAGATGATAAAATGGTTAAATGTCAGTGCAGAAATCAATCTAAACGGTATTATCCAATAGGAGACTTGTACCTATTTGCTTATTTAAATCTATGTAGCAGCTTTTTTTGGGCCAGGCAGTATAGCTTTTAAAACGGATATATGTTGCTTGGATATTATGTTACAAACAAAAACATATCAGGAGATTAATGTTAAAATATCTGTTTATTTTACATAGATCTAATAAGCTAATTTTCACTAAATCAAAAGCTGTGTTTCCATTAGTTTATCATAAAATAAAGACAATACTTAGAATGTTTAGAAAAACTACAAATTCAATTTAAAAGTGTTTTTCTTGTAGAGTGTTTAGCACATATGTTGCCAGCTATATGCCATGCAATATAACCATATAGCATTAATTATGGTTTTGTACTTGCTGTGAAAAATATACCCTGAACTTTCAAAGCCATTCTCCCTCAATACACTTTCTAATTCTTTCTATGTTTTCCAGTATACTCTATACCACGCCATCATAACCACTCACACAAACTACTACATCACTACCAAGAATGCTAAATATGACAAAAGTGTTTCCATTACAATTCAGCAATAAAACAAAATAATAACAATGAGAATGGAACTGTGTTAATTACCACAAATACATTTGTCATAACAAATTATGTTTCTTGACAAATATAAAACAATAACTAAATAAAAACTAATATACATGGGTTGAAAACTATAATAAATGTAGTACTAATTTTGTTAGCCAAAAAAAAAAATAAACCAAACATACAGAGTAGTAACGATATTCAATCAGAACAACCCTTATTGTGTAGGCCGTAGGAATGACAAATATATCCAATCAGTATATACTAATGTATGAATAAGGCTGCAAACACACGGTTCCCCGGGAAAGTGCTATAAACAATTCACCTGTGTTTTTTTATTTATTTACGAAGGAATCTTAAAACAATGTCAACTCAGGTAAAAAAATGGAGAGTTGACAAATTGACATATTTCAAATATATTGGGACACAAAATAAAACACTTGGAGTGACTAAAGACCTAAAGTCACATTTGCTGACGAGTCATTCAGAAGTTTATGTGAAGGTAAGCACTACGCTGAGCTTATGGCGCGCTCATTATAAGTAAAAGCTACTTTTAGGAAATGACTTATTACTTTGATTTGATAATAAAAATGTGCCTAAAATATTTTATGATAAAAGCATTGTGGGGAAAAAAAACTTTTTAAACTTTTTTATTTGCTATTTTTATGTCAAAGCCTTTGTAGAAACCTAAAATACTTAACATTCTTATCATTTTAGTCAATGATCTACTGTTGCTTTAGTCTCTGATGATATTTTGATATTTAGTCAACTACACTTAAACTGGACTTAAAGTAATGAAATTGAGAACTGTGAATAAAGACTAAAAGTAAACAGGCTTTTTATCAAAAGACTGTAATAAAAATTTAATAAAATTTGCTGTCAATATTAACACTGGAGGGTAAACTTTCTTGTGATTTTTTTTCCAGAATGTATGGGTTTTTAATTACCTTATTAAGTTTGCAATATTAGTTTTGTGCAAATTTAAGTGTAATGGAATTGGAACAATTTGTTGCAGTTTACATTTAGGGAAGAATGATTCACTCAATTATTTTTTATTCATCCATCTTCCATACTGCTTCATCCAATTCAGAGTTGCAGGTAGCTGTAGTCTATCCCAGCAGTTAATGGGTGAGAGACATGCACAGGTAAAGGTTGTCAGTCCATTGCAGGGGAAGAATTATTTCATTTTCTAATTTTACCATTGTTGATCACATGGGAACAGAGATGCAAACGGCTGTTCTGGCAAACATAACAGTTAACCCACATAGGACTGAAAACTTCAAATGGCAGATTTATGAGAAAGTAGTTTTTCTCATAACCTTTTACCTAAGTTCCCTCAAATAACCGACATTCAGACCAGCACTACCATGTCAGGCAAGGGTGTTACCAGCTAATTCTCTGGTTTCCTGTTTAGCATTTCATTATGACGTGTTGATTAATAACATTTTTAAGCATGGCTTTTAGAGTATGTCTTTCTTCCTGGACCTTTTGTCCCTCTCGAAGTCACGACACCTGACTGATAATAGTGCTAGAAATAGAATGGAAAGATGTGGCTCAAAAGTCAGTCTTGTGAAGCCATCATACTGGGTTTTTGATAATAGCGATTGTGATTAAATATCAGGAAAGTAGAGTGGTAATTTAAACAAAAAAAATAAATAAAAAAAGGTTAATGCTTTGATAAAAAGTAATGTGTTTAAAGTTTTAAGTCTCTTAACTTGCATCAGCCAAAATTATTAAGTTGAGCAAATGAGAGGGAATTCAAAGTGATTCTGTCTGGTTCAGATGCATGCCATTCTGTCTGGATTCAGTGTGTAAATGCACTTATAATGGGAAGGGATACCTTTCTCAGATTAAGCCAATGGTTTATTTCTCTGCATTCAGGTGAATACAGCTACTCAGAGCAGTGTGACTAATGCAGAGTGAAGGAACAGAGGAGGAGAACAGAGAAAACAAGGCTGCTCTAGTCAGGATAAAAATGTACGTTCCACCGATTAGACGGAGACAGATGTGAACAATCAGTGAGGCGAATCTGTGAAAATCTACCCCTGGAGTCATCTTCCTCCTACCACACACACACTTCTTTCATTTGTTCTCCAATTCCCTTACAATGGAGGATATAAACTGTGAAGCTCAAGCTGAGCTTTCCCCTAAGCTTTTTATTTTGTAACTCATCACATTTTTTTTTTCAATTTCCTCAGTTTTGATATTTAGCTGCTCTTTCTCTGCTTAACATTGTACAGTGTTTCTCAGAATAGTTTCAGTAACATAGATGTATAGATGTAAGAAAAGACTGCAAAAAATAGAAAAATCACAATAAAATTAAATTGTTCACAATTAAAATCAGCTACTGTGGTAAGGGCATATGATAAAAATAAATGTTTAACCTGAATTTAAAACTATCTACATTTTGTTGTAATTTTTACTCTACAGGCAGCTTGTTTCACATGTTTGCAGCATGCTGGATGATGCTGGATCAGAAATATGATACTTCTTCCCTTGGTTTGCGGTGTGTGACAATGTCTTTTTGTAAATAAATACATTTACTAATAAATATGCCTACATAAATGATAAGTAATACATATAAAAACAATCTGATAGGCTATATTTGTATCTATGTTTATATGTGAGTCTCCTCTCAAAAACCTACAATTACAGTCTCCTACTGTAAACATTTAAACCTGTTTGTGGTCATTGAGAGATCTTCAAACCCGGTCCTTTTAAGATTACTGCATGCTGCTCAACACGTCCCTTCTCTTCTACTACAGCAGCAAGATTGCGTTGGTTTAGTGCGCTAAGTGTCCATAGTTTTTTATTTATAGTAAACTTTACTGAACAAAAAAAGACATCTAAGAGTATATAACGTTTGAGAAATATGTAATATACATCAAGAGAATAATGCATCATGCATGTTACCAGGGGTGATGTAAAATTGTAATAAAAACATGTACAAGTTTTCAAATAGATGGTTTTCAGAGCCGATTGGTTACTTGAATTTGATTTTGACTGTATTTGGTTTACTGTGGCAGTGTCTCAATCAGCGCAAAGTTTGCACATAATGTTTGAGTGCATGTTGCACACTGATAATTAAGCAAAAAGTCAGTGCAATGAAAGTACCCAGATGCTGCCCTAAAATTGGACAAGAATCCAGTGTGAAAAAATGGACACTTTGAACACTAAACCCACACCATCTTGCAGACATAGCGGAAAAGGAAGTGCTGGACATTCCTAATAATGGCACCAAATAATAGGAATATTAATAATAATTATAATAATAAAAAAACTAATGAAATGATAATATATAAAACACAAAAAAACACTAATAAATTACATTCCTTCTTTGTCATGTGTTGCTTCCAGTAGAAGAAGAACTTCTTTGGGTTAGGGATGCAAGCGTGTATTACTGCCACACAAAGAAAACTTAGCAGTGTTGAGATCTCCTTGTTTTCCGGAATAGAGTTGAGGTATGCTGGCTGTGTCTGTCATCTTAACTACAGTTGGGTGGCTCTTGATAAATCAGGGGTTAAGGGGGGTGCAGATGTATTTGAGGAGCTTTTGCCAGCAGTAAACCTTTACACCAATCAGTCAATAAGTGAAGCTTGATCTTGCCATGGGAACAATCACTAACTTTGAATATTCTAGAGCACATATGTCAAAGTCAAGGAATTGGAAAACCCAAGGAAAGAGAAGGAAAACCCAATGAATTATCTATGGCCCCCTGGATGATATTTAATTACTATTAGACCGCACGCCACAGCACCTCGCTGGTGTTTTGCACGTGCCAACACTACATTACCCACAATGCAACGGTAGCCTGCAAAGTCACTGCAGCGGAGCAAGCGGCTCAATTATTCATCAGTAGTCAGAGCAAAGGTCAACTTTCATCTACCCCCCCTCCTCAAAAATGACTAAGCGTAAGGTGGACGCTGAGAACAGGGAGTTTCAAGCCAGGTGGGAGGCAGAGTACATGTTCACGGAGGTAAAAGGCAAACCTGTGTGTCTTCTGTGTGGAGAAAGTGTGGCTGTAATGAAAGAATATAATCTAAGAAGGCACCATCAAATGTCTAAGAAACACACAGACAAAGACAAGAATGTAGACATGGAACAAAGGCTACAGAAGGTGGAAGAATTAAAACGAGGTCTTAAGTCCAGGCAGGCTCTGTTCACAAATGCCAAATCACAAAGCGAGGCTGCTGTCAAGGCTAGTTTCATTGTGGCAGAAGAGGTTCCAAATCAGCCCGGCCATTTACAGAAGGAGAGTTTATCAAAAACTGTATGCTTAAAGTTTGTGACGCAGTGTGCCCAGACAAAAGGCAACTATTTTCAAACGTGACCCTGAGCAGAAACATCGTTGCTGAATGTGTAAACCAGCTTTCCACCAATCTAAAAGAACAGCTTGTGGGAAAGGGAAATGATTTCATCGCATATTCTCTTGCTGTGGATGAAAGCACGGACACATCTGACATTGCCCAGCTGTCAATTTTTGTCCGTGGAGTAGACTCCAGCCTGAGCATAACAGTTTCTCTCAATCGCATACGCATGTACACACACAAACACACCCACTCTCTTAAAATTACACATGCCACTCTCATAATACTACCCTCATTCTGGATTGAGATTACACCCTAATTGCAACCTGCTAAACTTCACACAGGAAAATTTACACCACTCACTAGATTTGGATTTCACAATTGTTAGCCTTAGCTTAACATCCAAAATCAGCCAGCAAGTCCACTGGCTCACCCACTTCTCTTCCAAATAGCATAAAGTCGGGAGTTGACGCCAGTTGCTCTGTGCTTGGTTGCCTTGTATGCCATGAAAACATAGGGAATCATGAGGTCCCAGTGGCAGTGGCAGTGGCAGTGGTCCGCTATTGTGGCCAAAATCTTCTGAGAAGTGGCATTGAAGCGCTCCACTTGACCATCTGACTAGGGTTGGAAAGTGGGGGTTTGTCTCTTTTCGATCTCAAACAAAGCACGTTTTCTGGAACACCTCCAACTCAATGTTTGGGCCTTGATTGCTGTGAAGTGTCTGTGGTGCCCCATAGTGACACACCCACTTCGAAGAAAGTACATCAACTACATTTGCGACCCTCTCATTGGGCAGGGAAAAATCTTGCACCAAATTAGTGAAATAGTCCTGGACCACTAGTATATATTTGTTTGTCTGTTTCATTCAATGGCCCCATGATATCGAAGGCAACATGTTACATCAGTGCTCCCACTCAGACAGAACCCAGGGGGGCTTGTGGAGTCTTGCGTGGCCTAGCTTTGGATTGTAGGAAATATTTTAGGTATATGTTATATTCATTTATTTTTGTAGTTTACATATAATCATTTCTACTAGTCTTTGGACTGTATGGTGAGTCTATCTCCCATGAAGGACAGTCTCTGCTAGCCAGAAACCATGTCTTGATAGGTGCAATGTCTGTGTCAGCTTCTTGTGCCTGGCACAGCTCCTCCAGAGACCAGCCAGAGTAAAACTCAGATTCTGTGATCTTTGTCATGTAGATCCTCTGGGTGTTTTAAGAGGTCAGTGTCTCTAACCCCTTTGGACTCTACACCACTGGGTTGTTGTCAGAGTTCAATTCACACTGCACTGCCTGGTCACTATGGCTTACCAGCTCGGAAGGGGGTCTTAAAATTCTGCATTGGCAGAACTGACGATAAGGTCTCCGGGAGAGGCAATTTGTGTTGCTATGCACCCTGCCCGGTCGGTGGATAATCACAAAATTGTACTCGCCAAACCTCTTGAGCCAACTGACCAGTTTACGTTCTGATTTTTTTCATCTTCATTAACCAACAAAGGCTGCTGTGGTCAGTGCGTACAAAAAAAGGAAGGCCCAGCAAATACTGGCGGTAGTGAGATGTGAACTGCACTACAGCGAGTAACTCCCGCCGGGTGGCACAGTAATTATGTTCAGACATAGATAGCTTGCGGCTATCATAAGCCAACATATGCTCTTCACCTTATTGTGACTGCAAGAGCACAGTACCGAGGCCAACATCGCTAATATTCATGTCCAGTATCATGTCAACTTCATCAACGGTGTACCCAAGGACTGGTGCGGTTGATAGCTGGTGCTTTAGCCCATCAAAAGTGGTTTGGACTTCTACAGTCCACAGTGTATGTTTCCTTGTTAGGGTGTGGAGGGGTTCAGCTATGGAAGTAAAGTCTTTTACTAATCGCCTGTAGTACGATGCAAGACTGATGAACTTCCTGACTTCCTGTAGTGAGGTAGGTGTTGGCTATTCTTAAACTTTCTGGACTTTATCCGGGTCTGTGGCCACCCCACACCCAGACACGACATGACCCAGGTAAGTCACTTGCCGGCAAAAAAGACATCACTTACTGGGTTTCAGTTTAAGATTGACCAAATGGAGTCTTCTGAAGATTTGGTCAAGCCGTTGTAGAATCTTAGACACAATGATGTTAAGTAGACCAGGAAGGTCTCCCACTGCAGGCCAGCTAGGACATAGTTCATCAGGCGGTGGAACATTGCTGGAGCGTTGCTGAAGCTTTACACATCCCAAATGGCATAAAATTCTACTCAAACAACCCGTTTCTGGTACAAAAGGCTGCTGCCTTGCATGATCGAGGGGTCAGTTAAGTCTGCCAGTAGTCAGAAGCTAGATCTAGCGTACTGAACAATTTAACAGTGGAAAGGGTATAGAGGGTGTTCTCAATTCGGGGCATTAGATAAGCGTTTTTAACAATGCAGTCTTTTATGGCTCTATAATCAATACAAGAGTGGGACGCCCTGTTTTTTGCAAACCATGACTATTGGCAAAGTCCAGTTGTTGTTGCTGCTGCGGGCCGGTCCAGCTTCCAAGCTCTGCTGTACTTGTTGATCAGCACTGTGCTGCTTCTCCCATGCCATACAACTTAATTGGGACACCCGGCCTAGTAATGGTGTTGTGCTGCACAAGACAAGTGCGGCCAAGGTCATGGGGCCTAGTGGAGAACATGCTGCCATGGGTGCTTAGTAGCTGTACTAGCTGGAGCTGCTCCTCCGGCCTGAGCTCCGCAGAACTCTGCATTAAAGCTCTGTCAGGTGCTGGAGCACAATTAGAGGACACTCCAGAGCAAGGGTGTCAAACTCAGGTCCTCAAGGGCCGGTATCCAGCAGGTTTTTGTTGTCTCCATGCTCTGACACAGCTGA
>JBAMIG010000003.1:6534395-6547409 GCA_037177335.1 Kiunga ballochi
ATGCATACACATGCAGGGTGCATGTAATAAAGCTGTGGAAATAACATTTCCGTTTGACTATTATCATTTTCTTATCCACAAACATGTCTATCTTTATGAAGACAAACACACACATACGCACATATTTTAAATCTCTTGAGAACAACTCTACACAGGTAAGGTTGTTCAATCATCCAACATGACGGGCTCCACAAGGAAAAGCATACTCTGAATTCCTGCAGGACTGAGCCTGAAGCTGTACAACCAAGAGCCAGTGGCTGATTTTGATTCAACTGCTCTTTTTTTAAATCCTTTGAGACTTAGCTGCATCTCTGCTGGCTACACAGAGACTTTGTCTCCACTACAAAGAGAGTGAAAAAGAACCAGGTGAATAAACAAACATATAATGTGCTGTTGATTTTGATTGTAATTCATTTCTAAATAAAGAGGCGTGGAACCCTCTGAAAAACTTCCTGCACACTCCATCATAAAGTGCATGTGAAGCATGCAGTAATTTAGTCTATTGCCTCTTTGAAATATGACAATGCTTCTCCAAAGCACTTTACAATGTTTTCTCATTCACACAGTCAATCACACAGAGCCTCGTATTATGCACGGTAGATATATTTTTGATAGGTACAGCTGTATTTTTCTTACATTAAAAAATCCAGACTAACTAAAGAACCTATGCTGTGATAACAAAAAAAACCTTTTCGCTAAATTTTCTATAAATAATCCCTAGATTTAAATGTAATAATGTTATTATTTCGTTGTACTGTTAACTTATGTGATCTCACTCGGGCCTGGGTGGTATTCAAGTTCATAATGGATTTTTTTTCTAACTTTTGTAATGATAATTTGTCTTATACCACACTGGTTTAAGTAGTGTAAACAACGTTTAGAACAGGATAGTTTTTTTTATTTATTTATTTTTATGGGGAGCTGTGTTATAAGAGGTTTTGAGATGACAGTAAATAAAGTTTATTTAGTGAATCTGTAGAAACGCCAAACAATAGGTCACGGTCAAAACTTCTTCCTGCAAAACAAACAATGTTGCTGAAAAGGCAAAAGAACCAATTTGCATCACCATTTTGGCTGCAAATAAACTTTTGAGAGCCAAGAATGTATAAACAAAGATCAGAACCTCCTACATCGTAAGGTAATACCAAAAAAAGCTGGAGGGTACTTGAGTCAGAAGTTAGTTGTTGAAACATTTGGTAGGTACTGCCTACAACAAAAAAGTAAGATACCCGTCAAACAGCCACATGGCCAGCTTTCAGCAAGTAAATTGTTCAGATATTTTGTGAGTTTCCATTATGAAACTGTACCACACAAATGGAACCAAACCATTTCTGAGCCCCCCATTGATAGGATAATTGTTCAGTTAGAGCGGTACCGCTATCATTTGGGCTAAGGGCTGGGATAGACTTACTTCTGACAACGTATTCACATACATATCATGGCGCCAGAAGGTTCCCAGTGTAATTTTTTGTCATTTTAGTCGCACCAGTTGATGCAAGGAAATGTGTGTAAGGTGCAATATTGAATTGGAATCTGGAGGCCCTTATACAAACAACAGCATAAACACAAGGTCAGAGATTAACACAATGGTGGATAGTTTTGAAGAGACTTTTTAATCCTGTTCGCAGTTTACAGGCATTTTTATATTTGATCTTCCCAGCTTCACAGTGAGAAACACTCATGCCTTGTTACCAACAGATTAGTAAAATACTCTGCCAAAATATCATGAAAGTACAAAGTTATTGAAGGTTTGACATTTTCTCTGGTTCAGAGTGTTACATACATCCCCTAGTGGTGGCCTCAAGAATTGAACTTTTCGGCCATAATACTGTATGCTTATGTTGGTATAGAGGACATGCAGCTTTCCCCAGTAGAGCCAACTCACCAGGTGACGTAATCGTTCAACAGCTCTTCTTTTCCTGGTCAAGACTTAATGTGGTTAACATCCAAACATGGTTTTTTTTTTTTTTTTTTTAAAGGAGCATGGACATAAAATGCTTGAAAACTGGCCAAAGAAAAGTTTTTTAAAGTAATGTGGTATACAAATTTGGGCATACCACCCAGAACTAGTTTCAGAGTTTATGAATGTCTGTCTGGCTGAGGACTAAACAGTTACAACAAGTAGTTTCGTATCAATGCTTCCTGCACATTTTATCCAACAGTCTATTGATAAATAAAAAAAAAAGAAAATGAAGCATATTCTGGCCAAGGAAAGTCACCTGTCAATCCTTATTGAGATAGTAATTTTGGAGCTAGATTTGTTTATTTCACCAAATGTAGACAAGACAAGTTGCATGGTTCTGTGAGTCAGACAAAACAACGCTTTATTCACATTTATTCACTTAGAACAAAAAGGGTTTTTTTTGTGTTTTTTTTATTTTTTTTGAAAGAGTAACTATATTGTTTGTCAGGTTAATGGCATAGCAGCTCAAGACTGGTAAAAGTCAGAGCTGAGATTAAATTCAGTCGCATTAATTATTCAATGCATTTGTTTAAAATGGTTGTTCATCATTTGCAAATGTGCAAAGCATATCTGATAACATAGGTTTGGCTAGTAGAAAAAAGAGAAACCAGGAAGCTTGTAGAATGAAAATCTGTGGAGACGATGGACAGAAACCCAGATCCCAATGAGTATACCCAAGCTTGCACATGCATGTTCCTTTTAATAGTCACACACATGTACAGACTCTCAGAAAAGACAATGAAAAGGCAGTGCTGAGATTAAGAGATGTTTTATCAGTTTGTATCAAGTTCAGGAGACTCAACAGAGTAATTACATACCAACACAAAGAGCTTTTAGGAAGAATTATTACATGTACCACTGAGCATTTTCCCCTCTTCTTACACTCAACAGTCAGTCCACACACACTAATATTTCAAATCCATGTGAAGCAGCAGGACAATTACTTCCAGCTCAGGTGGGAGTCTCACAAACATCACACGCATACAAACAAGTAAAGTTTGGCGAATCGTGTTGCTAAAATTTCTCTCTGAAACACACATACACACAAAATTCATATATAGACTAAATTACTCGTAGCTTTACTCTCATTGGTTACAGGTGTTGGGTCTAAATGAGTGTAAATTAAAATCATTAATCGTCACTGCAGGCAAAGTTAAAAGAGTGTTAAGCAACAACAGTCAACCCTGCAAAATTGACTTCAGGTAGGGGAATGGAAAAGAAGAAAAGGCAGAGAGAGAAAAATCCCTTAAGCATTAATTAGATTATGGCAAATTACTAAACAAGAGGAAAATATTTTTAAAAATCAATTTAAAGGAGATTTTAGTTCCAGCAATAACTTATTTTTCATTTAGATTTTAAGACGGAAGCAGCGTTTTTATTGTATTTCTCTAGAGCTGTGCATTTTTTTTTATTTCTTTGGACAACTTTGGTGTTACTACTGACCTTTTGGCCTCTGCCAAACAGGTCAAGAATGAGCCTTTTCAGTGCAGACAAGGTCACAGAGGATAAAATGCAGCCAACCCCAACTCCAGCTTTTCATTTTATTCAAGATTTGTGAACAAAATTGGTGGGGATAACAGAAAATAGTTACATATGAGAAAATTCCACAATAAGTGATGGACCACATTACGGAAATAAGAAGATGAAGAAGATGTAACTTTATTAATCCCTTTGGCCTGACTGGCTCAGGGAAATTTGGTTTCCAGCAGCTTATACATAAACAAAAGAAGACTCTTCAATAAAAAATAGCATACATAACATAGATGGAATAGGTGCTGACTCTTCAGAGGGCTGTGACAGTTTTGGGAGAATGTAAACACAGATGGTGATCACAGAACTCCCTCAGCAGATAGTAGGCTATAGCTGCAGGCTAACAGCTAGCACTTTGAGAACACGACCAACACAAGAATGTCTTTGGCGAGATATGTCCTGGATTACACCAGCGATATGATGAGTCCCCAAGCTTTATTTTTTCCTCTCGCTTTGGAGTCTTTATCAGCTCCCACAGCAATAAATCCCAGCAGATCCATGTTAGCATCAGTACAGGCGGTTCATTCATGTCTCCGTAAATATGTCTTCCGGTAGCTCTGCTGGTTGTACAATGCGGATAGCTTGTTGATCTTGTTTAGCAGTGAGTTCACATTCCCCATGATAACGGAGGGAATAAAAAGTGGAAACTTCGATTGTCCAAACTCTTTAGCTTGACCATGACCTTGCTGCTCCTAAATCTCCTCCTCAGCTCCGTAGCGGTGTCATGAGATATCCAAGGTCGACCTTTTGAGCACAGAGCTAGCAAAGTTAATGATTCCTCTTGTAATTAGAAAATCAAAGGAAATGGCTTCCTGCTGCATCTCAAAGGGAAAAAACACTCACTGAAT
This sequence comes from Kiunga ballochi, assembly GCA_037177335.1. Lineage (NCBI taxonomy): Eukaryota > Metazoa > Chordata > Actinopteri > Atheriniformes > Pseudomugilidae > Kiunga > Kiunga ballochi. The sequence goes on from JBAMIG010000003.1 coordinate 6,538,737, forward strand.
ATACAAGTATAAAACACAAACTGTCTATCTTTGCTAGAAGAGTAGAAAAGTGAAATGAAAAATGTCTAAAAAGTTCAAAATTGCCTTATAAAGATTGGAGAGCTACTGAAGAGGCAGCCGTTACCCACATCATCAACGGGGAAGAAAGGAACCGGGTCCATCTGATGCCTGGATAGTTACCCGATATTTAATATATAGCTACTGCAACAGAACTCCTGACAGCTGTGTACAACATACAGCTGTGTATGCAGTGTACTCGCTGTGTATATTAGCATACACAGCAAGTTTATTTATGGCCTTAGACGAAGTAGCCTACATAAATCACTATTTAGAATGTGAGGTTTTATCATGCAAGGTCTTTTGAAATAGTGCTTCTACAAATTGTAGAACGGACTGATTGAAAAGACTGGAACCCTGATTATAGGGCTCTGATTGTATAAGGGAACTTTTCATGAGTTCAGTGACTCACAATAGAGTGGATAAGAGCTGGCATCGTGAGAAGGGCAAGAGATGGAATAGGGTTGAACCTGAGTGTATGATGGAACAAAAGAGCATCCATCATTCCATATAGCAGGTAGAGATTACTAACAGAGGTTATTGTACAACTTGAGTTTGAAACTTGTGTTCTGTTTCATTTTGGGGTTTCTTTGGTTTTTTTGCTCTTCTTTCCAAGTTCAAGGGTCTACCTTATGTTAGGTGTCAAGGCAGGACAAATGTTTCACCTGGCGTCAGAAGATTGGACAACAGCATGAGTAGAAAGGACATGAGTATCCAGTGCTGTGCTCCATGCTGTGTCAGAATCACACGTCCACTCTACTTAGAACCCTCCTCCATCACAGAGCAACTATCACCAAGGTGACACCATAAAGCTGTCGCTGCCATATCCTTGGAGACTGTCATTCTCGTAATCCACAGCAGTATGTGCTATGCCAACGAGCCAAGATTCAGAGGAAAGATGAGTATGAGTGAAACCCTAGGTTTGTGTTTTTGTCAGTGTTAAAATAGCAAATATCTAGAATTTGAGCTCAAATAAAATACATACTAAAAAAAGTTTGGGTGAATAAATAACAGTCACATAAGGAAACACATTTTTTGATTTAGTGTTGTAGGTTAGGTGGTGTATTGGCATCACCCCTACTTCTACTGATTAGTTTTGCTGATTTTTTTTCCTTTAAGGAAGTTAGACCAATTGTTTTCAGGAAGGAGAACTATATTTGCCATGCGCCTATTGTCTCACTTGCTTTTGGAAACTAATGTCAGGGATCCACCATTAAATGTCTTTCACAACCTTGTCAGAACCGGCGAATTTGTGCTGAAAACTGTTCTCAGAGCTGAGAATGTAAGGGAGAGGTTGCAGGGAAGCATCTGAGGGAATGTACAATCATTCTAAAACCTTTGACCACATTTAGGCAATACTAAAGACTATCTGTCTCTCATGCGACTGCTGTAGTTTGCAAGGACAGAATGAACAAAGAGCATGTGAAAGACTACATAAATATAACATAACTATTAATATAAATACCCAATTTTCAGAAACAACATCAAATACAAATGCCATTGGGATGTACAAGCTCTTCCTGTGTTCAGGATCTAATCTACAGGTAATCTTCCAGTGCTAACTGCTACTTCATTGTGAAGCCCACTAGCCGAAAGGTCCTGATTATCCTGAAAAACACTTCAGCAGCTCTTCTGGATGAAGTTAATAATCTTTAAACTGTGCTGGAGCCCTACTGAATAAATATTCCTGCTTTTGGTGAAAGTTTATACTGTTTTCTTAGTTTCCATTTATTTTTTATTATTCTTTTTGTAAGACAGAAGGTTTTTCCTACTTGCATGTCTGTTTCTTAACAAAGGTACCAGATATTATCAGAAAGTGTCTGCAAAAGGGTTTTGTGTGCATGTGCTCAAATGTATGTGTCTGGGTGAAGTCATTCATCTTAGGTTAACTAAGTTTCATAGATACATGGAGTAGTTATAATTGCAAGTACACTGAACATGTATGTTATAGAAAATAATACATATCCTAGCTCTGCGATGGACTGGCAACCTGTCCAGGGTGTACCCTGTCTCTCGCCTGTTGACTGCTGGGATAGGCTCCTGGCCCCCCGCGACCCCGTTAGGGACAAAGCGGTAGAAAATGAATGGATGGAATACATATCCTGTTATCATTTATAAACAGATAGAAAATAGCTTTTAAATATTTTACTTTCTAATAGTTATTGCAATTTTTTATCAAATAGCTTTTTTTGTTTTATCTCTAAAAACATAATTAGAAACTAATAAATCACTGTACTAAGTAGATTAAAACTTTCTGTAATGAACAATATAACACTAAATAATACAACACATTCTTCTGCTTTAAATATTTCTTATTGTCGTATAAAAATTTATAAAACAGTATCTTCTCATCTGAATGCTCAAAATCATTCTCAATGGCTCTTTTACTGCTATTCAGTCACTCGACTGTCTTGTGATCAGAAAAGTTCAGATCTGGATATTTTTTTAGACTGGTGATCTTTAAGTATATTGCATGATTCTTTCAGTGTATGGTACACGTTTTAAAACATACATCCATTTTTAATGAATGTTCACCCTCCCTTGTAGTTTTGAAATGATCCCACAACAAGGATTTGATTGAAGCAAGGTGCATCTTCAAACGTTGAACTTAGTTACAGCTTGCCATTTTCACATGTCTGTAGGTTTGCAAAGCTGCATATATTGACTATATATTAGGGTCACTGCCCAAAACATTCTGGTTTTATTGTAAAATGCTCTACAACAGGAAATGTTTCATAAATGGACTGAAAGCTGCTTTAGCAATCACACAAAAGCAAGAAAAAAGTGTTTACCATTTAATGCAGCTCAAGCTTACGATGAACAACCAAATCTGCTATCATTGAAAGAAAACAAATGCCTCACCTGTATTTTAATTTCTGTGATTACTAAATACATCTGTGACAAGTTACTTAGATATTTTTTTATTTAAAAGAACAAAAAAAATGTATGAAAAACAAAATAATAAATTGCCTCAAAGTGAACTATTTTTAGAGCTGCTCTGTGTCTCAGTTAAGTGTTTTCAGGGAAACTAAGCTCTACTTGAAATATTACATTAGCTGAATCAACAGGGTGTGGCAATGTGAATCAAACTAACAAACCAAAAACTTGAAAAATTCTATATTTTTCTTGGTTTGTGCTGATAAAAGTGCAAGCCTATTAAAACTTTTTCAGGCTATAAAAAAATCAAATAAAATGTATTTTATGTCATTTCTGTGTTTTCTGAACAAACATACCCCTAAACTGGTTATTTTACTTTTTGCTTTTTTGGTTTATTTGGTTAGGATATCAATGACCATAGCTTGCCTAACCCAAGCATCGCCACAAGAAACACACACAGTAGACATAAGATATAGCTTATGAGGAAATAAGACTGCAGGATTTGCTTCAGCCAATCTTGAAATTCGTTCATAACTCAAAACATCTGAACTTTTCTAACATTTCCATCTATCACATTCAGAAAATAAGAAAAACAAATGTCACAGAAGAAAACATGCCAAAAAGAAAAAAAACAAACAAACATCTTAACAAGTCAAGATAAACACTGCAACCCCATTAGAATGCAAATTCTTAAAAATACCTTGACATATGGATAAAACCTCAAAGGCCTGTGAATAGGGCTTATCATAACCATGGTCAGCTGCACAAAGACCACAGTTTTGAAAGTACAAAGCCTTCAAAGGTTAATGGAATTCTTCAGTCACCATCAAAAATATCTTCAGGTTTGAGAGAAGGCCACCAGAGTGTGGAAGAGGGTGAAGGTCCTTTACTTAGTTTACAGACAATGAAAGATGACAAATATTTAAATGAAAATTACTGTCAATAAACTCTGTCTAAGACAGCGACTCAACACCATAGTTTGGTGGGATGAAAAGTACAAAACAGACTTATCCATCTATCTATTTTCCATACCGATTCATCCAAACCAGGGTCAGCTGCCTGGAGCCTATCCCACCAACCACTATTTTCTAGTTACCAGTCAAAAACAACTGCCTGGTTAAGAGAGTGTTAAACGAAAAATGCCAGACTAGATGCAAACATATTCAAGGGTCCATTCCAAAAAACAAGTTATTTTGAAATTAATTATTATGATTATGAAATGATTAATTTTGTATTTACAGAAATGAAGGGTTTTCTGTTCCACTAAAAAAGGTAAGTCTTAGGCTAGATTATTCTTGTATAGCATGTGCGTTCTTGCCCTGAGAAATAGTGTTATATGTTATAGCTCTGTGCTGCAGTTACTGCACAAATTCACCAGAAATCACAAATCGACCAGTCACAAAGGAGTACTTCAATGTCACCATGCTGCAAACTGTGATGCATGTCGGGTCTGAGAGACGTAAGCGTCAAACCTCTGCAGAGCATCAGGTAGTTATGTCCTAACTGACATCCCACAAACACTCCAGCAGTGTAAATCTAGATTTACCTGAGTCTGTTTCCAGGGTAACTGGTATGATAAGTAAACCCATAATCCGGCAATTCAGCATTAACTAATTTAGTTTCTACCAGTCTCTTTCCAATGGAACCAGCTGTCATACATATAGAAATACAGAAGCCAAACAAAATCACAATGATTCATTTAAAGATAGATTTTTCAGAAAGTGAACACATGCCATCCTTTCCTGATCAATGTCTCATTTGAGAAGTCACTCAAATTCTTTGGGAACACATTTGATGTCCAAGCAATCTTTGTGCTTCACCTGTGATTACTTTTTTCCATGAGGCCTTTTTGGGATTTTTTAGGAACTTTAGGAACACAGAACATTTATACTGCACCCAAAATGCAGAGTTGCTCAGCTTCTTTTCAGACTGAGAATTAGTTGGACCTCCATTCACTTGGTCATCATCACTGTAATCAGGATCTCAGAGGATTCCTCATCATAAGATCCCCCGTAAACTATTTCCCTGAGTGAATCAACCTGATGGCATAGATTTAAGTACTATCAATTCACAAGTGACTACTGTTTCTATTTGGTTTTCCCATTGCAATCAAATGTTGCGTTTTGTGGAACGTTGTTAAACGGATTCATTAGATTTTCTGATTTGTTCTTCAGGGCAACCAAGTAACAATAATGCCTTTGTCAAAGGGATGAAAAGTATCTAAACAGGCTGCAGATGGTCACTGCAGGTATCTTTTAAATACTTTACAATTTAAATAACTTTAGAAGCCATGCTGTGAGAAAATATCTTATCATATCTTCTTATGCTCTTGCGTTTGACAGCATTTCACTGTTTCATTGTTTTGCCCAGCTGATCAGAAATGAGTAAACTCCTCAGATTATTTCCATCTGCCCTATCTTGCCCTTTTATGAAATCTAAATTTGTAATCTCTGATTAGCACAACCTGAAGCCTCTCCTCTCCTCACCCTGCTGAGACAATAATAACAGATATCAAAACCTGATATAATCAAGTTAGCTTCCAGTGGCAAGTGTTCTTCACACTCCACCTTCACACACATAAAAGCTCTTTCAAGTGAGGAAACATCATAATTACCCCTGCTGAGCTCATCAGTTGTTTTTCATCCCTTCATGATGTCACTTCTTCGTTAAATCTTGTTCTTGTTCAATCTTGTAAATTTTGTTTACTTTCAAGAGGTCATCTAGCAATCCTTTCAAAGTTAAAGTAAAAGTTAAACCTCATACAAACACACACATTCAAATGCATGCACGTGTATAGATCCCAGAACACCACGTCTTCCTAACTTTTCTTCTTGTTATCCTACTAGTTTGTCAGATTATATATATATATATATATATATATATATATATCAATCCTTATTTAAAGATATATGGATCTGCTCGTATTGGGATGGATGAACTTCTAAAATAATGCTGTTACAATAAACCATTGTAACACTGTCTATTGTACATCAGCTAAGATGATGGTCATGTACATGCAATTTAGGCCAAATCGGAAGATGTAGTTTTGCTCAAGGAGGAATATAGATTAGACAGACAACAGTTTGGCAAAAAAAAAAAAAAAAAAACTCCAAAACAACCAGATCTAAAACTTTTTAAAAAAATGTCACTGCAAAATAATAATGCAACAAAATTTTTTAAAATAAAATTGATTAAAAACAAAAAACAAACTTAAAAAAAAAGTCCAAAAGAATTGTCTGTATAAGTCAGTGTCATTAGTTTATCCGTGGGTGTCACCATCGCAACTCAATCATACTCCAAAAAACAAATAAACTAACAAAAAAAAAAAAACAGTTTTTTTTCCTTAAAAATAATAGAACACCAAAAGGAGGCTCCGGAAAATCATCTCTGCAGGTAGGAATACTCCTCATAAGTAACAACTATCATAAAATGAACTTTTGAACATCTTCATCCAGTTTCTAATATCAGCATGATCCATCCGTGGAAACCTGTCTGTTCTCAGTAGCATCATGTGAAGAAGAGAGAGAAAAAAAAACGGGCATAAAGATAAAATGTACAAGAGAAAACTCAGGAAAATAGGAACTATAACAGCTACAACTTCAAACGGGAAAACGTATTATAAACAAAATAAAACTGAAAAATATACTGTGTGTAAATAATAGAGGTCAACATCATACCTTCTTTTTATTCAAGTAGTGTTAAGCAACTCCCATGTTAAAAAGTAAAACCTAACACCAAAACAAAGTTTACAACATGGTTAAAAAAAAAGTTACCTTCATGTCAATTGTAAGAAGGTGAATTGTTGTTAGAATGTTTCATGATTTTGAAATTTGACATATTTAGGGCTGTGTCATTCTGACAAACGGGTAACTTATTTCCAATGACAAGAAGGCAAAGTTTAGTGCTACCGTTGGTTTTTTCTTTAGCTATATGTTGCTTAGAGTTTTTAATAGCTACTTTTGTATTTTCCAGGTGCAACAAGAAGCATGATGGTGCCAAGATTAAGCTATGTGGGAACCGCCTACTAAGCTTCCCTTCAGCTCATCATAAAGCTACAGGTTACATCATAGTGGCTCCATCTAGCTTTTTATATTCAGTCTATGGCACAGACTATTTTTTAATGTTCTTTTTGTCTTTTATAAGCAGTTTTTGCAGGGTTTTGTTGTACCCATCTGTGGTTTTAATGTTGTATCTGGATTACACTCAAAATAACAAATACACACATAAAGAATGGGAAATACACACTATTTTTTCATCCCTATGCTACTTGTATAAGAATCCACAAACACAGAGACACTGATAACTTGAACTTTAGCTGGTGTGTAACAGGGAATTGTTTAGTTCCCTCCAACTGCGAAGCTTCGAGGAAAGACCGATAAATATTTAAACATGCCATGTAACTCACACTTGCTTGTGTACACACGAGCACACACACAAATGAAATGGAACATCAATCCCAACCTAGGTCACTGCACTAACAAGATTCTGGAGGTGGTGATTAATTTATTATAATTATCTGTGTTTGTCTACGTGTGTGTATGTAGGTGACAACTAAGGTCACTGCACATGATTTGATTTACACAATCTGTTCCAAAATAACAACATAAATTTAATAGATGAATACATACACACAAACAACCCTATTGCCAAACACACTCACACACTCAGACAAGTGTTGAAGTCAGGACTAATTTTCCAAGAACAGTATTACATTCTAGATTTTTTACAATATTAAGTGTCAAACTTAAAAATGATCTAAGGGCAAAGTTCAGTCCAATTCCAATACTACAGAGGGCTAAAACACATTTTTTTTCTTTTTTTTTAAATGAGTCAGAGTCAGAATCACTCATAAACAACACAACTCACACAAAACAATTACAATAGTGATATGAAAACATATAATGTAAATGATTGTATGAATTTAAAGCTCTATTATAAATCTATTGTCCTCTCAAACTGCTCACTGTAGTTTAAAAAGCAACCGAAGTAAAGGTGAATTCAACCACTACTTAAGTGTAATTGTTAGCATGAGCATCTTTTTCTTTCCAACATTTATAACTGTCCACATAATATATAAAACTGATATGTGTAATGTCCATTGAAATGTACTCAGAAACAGTCCTGTTAAGTTTTTGTGTCTGTATTTCCTTTGTAGGTGGCAGGGTGGAGGTTGGATTTGTCATTATATAGGTCTCTCTGTACCTATTGATCCCAGGAACACAGCCATATCACTCCAATTATGAATGCAAGGCTTGACCTTGCAGTTCCCCACATAGTCCTTCCATTTCAGATTGACATCTTTGTCAGCAAATTTACACATACACATTTTATACTAGGCAAGACCTCTCATTGGTTGATCTCAAATTGGATGATATCATTGGCTTATCCTGTTCACGTGGCACATTCTCCTCACTTGCTGCTTGGCTTTTTGGGGAAATTACAAAGTCAAATTGCAGAACAAAAGCATGTCAAATGTTCCAAGGTAGAACCGTAGCAACTATAATCAGCTAGAACACACAAGATAGGAAAAGTGAAATCAAAGTGTGAAAAATACACAAATGCATCGGCTGTACTGCTAAACGGGGGATGTGACAGCACAGCTGATGAGTGAGCAACGTGGTAGTGGCATAATGTGAATGATCTGATCAGTGCCAACTTACCACAGTTGCACAGTAAAATGATACAGAGTCCAAATTGCAGTTTCTGTAGTAGTTTGCTTCAGGGGGGTCACTACAGCCC
>JBAMIG010000003.1:6554423-6564667 GCA_037177335.1 Kiunga ballochi
TATATATTATATACAGAATAAAAAAATATTTTGTACAAGAAAAATGTATTTTCTCTGGAAAATTGGTGTGATAATATTTTGTTGGTAGATCAGCTGTTCAACATGGACAGATTGTTGTTCTCCGATGAAGGGCTCATATTACAATATAATATTGCTGTCACAGGAGATTATGCCAAAGTGTTTGCTGCAATACCATCTGGAGTTCAGTAAGGAGTTCACACTCAACATTTGTCCTTGTTATCCCGGTTACACACTCTCATTGTTAAAATGTGTTTTTGTGGTTACTCTTAAAACAATGACACTTCTGTTGGCTCTTTATTTCACAGAAAATTAAATGCATTAGGAAATGCTAATTCAGTTTTCTCAACTCTTTTAGGAATGGCATGGAACAGCGTAGTGAAAATGTCTTTTAAACATATTTATAGATTTTATCCAGACAAGACATTTTTAAGTCAAATGTAAGATAGATGTTGATGTTAACTGTAGTTCTGGTTCAACTAATCCAGAATATATTGTACATTTTTTGTAGGATTGCACTGATGTTCAAAGAAAACTTTCAGACAGAAGTCCATCTTTCCTTACATTTATTCAATTAGACTTTATTTGCATTTTCATCTCTAGGCACCGTTACAGACACAGTATAACCCAGTCGAATTTGCAGTTGAAGAAGAAGATAAACAAAAAAATATTTACCTAAGTAACAGCCATTTACAAAAACCACAACAGTAATACACCAGAAGATGTTGGTTTCCTCTGGAAAATCCTGCACAGGCCTGACACGTGCACGTTATCACATATACACATCTATTGAGTGTTTTTCACTGGAAAAGAAACAGTTGGAGCTTAGAGTTCCAGCTAAACTGTTCTCATCAAACATGATTCAAAACAATGCAGAACCAAGTTAAGCTCCCTAAAAGCAATTATCTGATCTGATATCTTCTGGCACCACAACCAGCTGAGGGTCACCAAGTGAGCCCAGACTTTAAGGTTTTATTGAAAAAGAACTTTTGGAGCCTAATTGTGTCTAGTTCCTGAACCCAAACTGGGAGCTGGTTTCACAGATGGAGGCCTGATAACACAGACTCTACCTTTGTTTTCAGACCCCATATAAACCAAGCAAACCTGCAGACTATGAGTAAAGTACTCTGCTGAGATATATGGAATATGAAATATGGAACCACGAGAACATTCGGATGCATTTGAGCTTGGTTACCAAACTAGTAAGAGAACTTTAAATTACAAATCAGTAGGAGAAGAAGCATAAGGACCAAGATAACAGCATCAGTTACTGGTATCATTTTCCATTTTCAAGGATCATTTATTTGAAGAGCTAATGAATCGCTGCAAGTTGTCAACATCCATTTGAGATAATTACTCAAAAATGAGTATTTTTATTGCTGGATTTTAATGACACTTGTAATTAACACAGAGAGGTGTGTTTCTGAGAACATGAAGCTGTTTTAATCAAAAGATGCCCGTTTGAACTTTCACACCTTTCACAGTTAGCTTTGTAGCTTTTCTTTTCTCGTCTTTATTTTACCTGATAGGCATTTTTGTTGTTGTTGCTGTTGCCATTTCATTCTCCCACTGCTCATTTCTGTCAAACATCCCTCCTCTCTGTCTTTCTCTGTCACTTCTTCTCCCCTTATTCTCTGGATGTCTTGCAGCCTTGTCATAAGCCTGTCCATCGATCTGTCAACCAGTCACACTTTTGTGTGACTGAATCCTCCAGTCATCCTGGTCTGTGACAGCTCTCAGCACAGAGCAGAGCATCAGCCGGCGGGGCGGGTGTAAGCTATGTGTATGTGTGTATCTGTGACAAAATGTGCAACAAAAAGAGGGACAGCGTGAGAATTAGTGTGAAAATGCATTTTTGAGCTTATGTGTGTGTGTATGTGCAGAATGGGATAACGGAGCTATGGTGGTCTGCAGAGTGACAGTGTTCATGTTCAGACATGGAAAAATGTTGTGTAAATGCCACTTTGTGCATATGTGCAAAATATCATCTTTGTGTGACTGTGTGTGTTTCCCCCCTCATGTCAACAGGAGACACATGTAATAAAGTGGGTCACAGTTTGAGGTTTATATCAGGTATTTTCTCATGACAGCAGTGCTGGCATGTTTTAATGAGCCCGGCTCCAGAGAGAGTCCAAATCTGGATCCTGCGCTGGAAACCTAAAAGCAGTAATCCCCAGAAACCATTTCTTTCCTTTTTTTTTTTTTAGAATTGGGGTGGTGTGTTCTTGGGTTGTACTCTTAAGTGCTCATTACCTTTGTTACCCTGCGTCTGTTGTTTCACCTTTATCAGAAAAAAATAATAAAAACAGGCCGTGGACAGCTATCTGGACGTTCAACAGCTGCTCTTTTTGTACTCATATACATCATGAATGTCAACAACCAAAAATATATCTTAATATCTTAGTAATATATAAAATTTAGAATGATTCTGTTGCTTCTATACAGGAGTATACAGACAATGGTCTTGCTCGACTCTTCTTTTTATTTTTATCTCAAGAAAAAAAGTATTTTTTTCATTTATAAGTTTTAGGATTAGTTATAAGATAAAGAGGATTATTTTACGTCTCTTTTAGTCTATTTTTATCTTTTTTTTTTATTTACGAACGTAATACTAGTTTCAGTTAAAGAGACAGCAGTCAGGGAGTCATATTGGCACTGGGATGAGGAGATAGGAATGTTTATTTTTATGTGTGTGTGTGTGTAGTGGGGGGGTAGGGGGGGAGTAACATTGCTATGTGTCTTTTTGTGTGTTATTAATGTATTGATTTTTATCATGTAAAGTACTTTGTGTTGCCTGTGGCAAAAAAGGGCTTTATAAATATATTTGAAGTTTGAATAAAGTTTTCTCGTAAAAACTGTAATTCATCTCGTTTTGTCAAGAGATACGAGTTGTTTTCAGTTCGTAGTTTCTGTGTTGCACATTTGATCACAACTGACCTGTGACAGCAGGGGGAGGGGCTACAGTCATTGTGTACATGTCTAATTTTGTGATTGAATGATGGGTAAAACCTTATAGTGACAAACGTACCAATTTCAGCCCTTGTCAAATCAGAAAAATAAATCAGGTTTATTGATCAGATGGCATACACCTGACTGGCTTGACTGTGCTGGGACATCCAAGGCACATTTTCCTGGGATGTCTCAATATCGTTAAACCAAGCTGATGTTGGATCCACTAGGTGCTGTTCTTCTCTGAATAATGACTAACCCCTTAGCGCTGCTGCAGCACAGGCTGCTGCATCCAAAACGTGCAAGTCCTTGATTCCTGCAGACTGGAAACCATTGCTGCTCATTGCTCCCAGTACACCACAAGCTAGAATCCACTGCAATCTTTAAAGTGCAAATTATCATTTATTGGTTTTACTTTGCCATCAACAGCAAATGGTTGCATTTTCAGTTCACCCCGTGTGTGCGAGCTCTTTCCGAGCTTCTTTCTGGTCCCAAGCCCATCATAGACTCTAAATTCTTACAAAAAGTCAGTCCGATATTATGTTTGTTTCTCTCTTTGTGGGTTCTGATGGGACTAAAAACAGGTCCAGCTCTCCCAAAACCTTGCATTTAAATAATTCATTCAGTCAGGATATAAAAGTTTGTTTTCTCGAGATAATCGCCCCCTTATCGTGAAAAAACTGTTTAACAAAACACGCGAGCAGTAAACCGCTGTTTGCTTCCATACCTCTAAATGTCCTGATTGTGACATTAAAATAAAGAGTATTTTTAAACTCAAAGCTAAATAGGTTGCCAAGATGAGTTCTGGTGAATCTTTAAGATAATTTGTTTTGCTGGATAATAATAGCATTCAGGTTGATAACCACTTATAAAACAACTATAACATGACACATCTGTACATTTAAAGAAATAAAAACATAACTAAATAAACAGCATTTCTTCTCTAGAGACATGTCCACTCAGAGCACAGATTGAAAGATCTTATACCAGCATAAATTATCCTTACTAACCTAACAAATATAGTTTTGATCATTTCAAAAGCATGATCTTTGGCATTAAAGCACTAACATACACCGGACCAAAAAGACATATCCCATGTTTTGGTCTTTTTTTTTTGACTAAACTAAACAAAAACATGCAGCTTACATGCATACATTCTCAGGCATGACATAAAGATGCTAATAAAGATAAACAAAAATGAAACATAAAAGTTTATAAAACTCAGGAGTGAAACAAACAGTGGTAACTTCCCTTTTTAAGTCAACTGAGCCTTAGTCTGGTTCCATGAGGCGGTGCAACATGTAAAGGGATGCTTTTAAAACTCAATCCACACCCAGGAAATTTTGCTTTGTCACATTAATTTCTGTAGTATTTTTTTATGGCATCCAGTAAAGATGTTAGTTCATAATAGGGGCAAAATTCTCTGGTTCTTAAATAACATCCACCGATCTGTTGAATGCGTTTAGAGTTTAGTTTGGTGGGTGTAAATGAAAATGTTCTTGCTAGTTTGGCAGTTTCAGCTATTTGTCCACAAATTTTACCATCATCAGCCTTCTGGGTGAAAGAGATGGTGATCCCACTCGATGGTTGGACTGAACAGAGACCATTTCATGTTCCGGTTTGTATTCTCAGTAGTCCTACTTCCCAATTTATTTAGTATGATTTACCCTTTTTTACTCCTGTTAGCTTGGACCTACCTCACCTTATTCTCTTACCTAATGTTCTATTTCTGGCACACAAGCCTTACCTCTACCTCCTACTTCTTACTTAGACATTATTTTTAATAGCTTTAAAATGTTTTTTTAACAACTATAATTCAAAGTATGACTTCCAGATCATTTACAACTAAATGTGGAATTACTTCTGCACAGCTTGTTTAACAATTACCTTTCAAGTCACAAATCCAGGAAGTTCCAGCATTATCTTACAAAAACATATAACAAGATGCCTGAACAACATGAACAACAGGAGAACAGAGATCAGTTTGATTGTTTTTTTAGGTGTACTTTATGTTGAACAGGTCATACTTAAAACTTTCCTGACATATATGGCTTCTAGATATGCTACTTTTTTTACATGTTATAAGCATGACATACTAATTTTTACTCATCATGAGTTTTCACCAATGTTTTTTTTTCTCTTTTTTTAACTCACAATAAATCCACGAGCATCTCTCTGGAATAAATAAAAAAAAGCATTATAAAGAGTCCACATTCATTCCGAAAAAATGAAATTAAGGTTTGTTGACCCATTCATTTCATTCATTTCTTTATACAATATCATTGTATCAGATTTTTCAGGTGTTAATATCATTTCTTTCTTATGCATTATTATTGTATAAGCAGGACAAACCTCCAAATGTCTCAATATCACACATCTCCAGTAAATTTATGCAGTGGCAAAAGATCTGAAATGAAAACTGTTGTGGGATGAATGAACCACTCATTCAGCATGTTAATGATGTTGAAGGTGTGAACTGACAGCACAGGACTGTGAAGATATCTCCTAAAATGCTCCATATATTCCCCTTTAATACAAAAAGAAAACCATCATCTGAAGCTCAGCACTCGGTACTTTCAGCTGACTGCAGATGCACTCTGAATGTGTCATTTCAGCATAGGTGTGTTGTTCAGACCTTGCCATTTTAATGAAAGCATTCAACTTATGTGAATAGTCAAAGGTCATAAAAAGCTGATATTTGAATTAAGCCAAAGCAACTTTCCATCTTTGGTCCTTCAGAACCTCTTGCCTTCAAACTTCGAACATTTTCTTTTTTGCCATTTTACATTAGCACCAAACTGGAATGTTTCTGTTAGAATAGAAAATAAAGTCACCCTCTACAAAGTAGTTTCACCAGTAGAAGCTCTGTGGGAGGATCCTTCCCCCTGTGGAAACCCAGGAACTCAGTGTAATCTCCCCAATCTCCCTACTTCCCCCAAAATTGAGACTGTTTCTTTTCTATTCTCTGTCTTCTGTCTACCTCCTATTTGTACTTGCATGCAGACACAGCGTCAGGTTTATATTGTTTAGGCAACATTTGTTGCCGATCGCTGCCCGAATATAAGGAGCTGGAGAAACACAGAGGCCGTGAAGGGAATCGTTTTCCCAAATGAAAAAGGGAAAAGTCTGACATGACAAATAAATTTAAGCTGAATTAAGAAAAGAAAAACCTGGACAAAGGATTTTGGAACACATCAAATAATGTGAAAAGATGACGGTAAAACGTGTGAAACTAAAAGAAGGACAAGGAAAGATGGAAGGTATTTGGAAGAGTTTTACCCCTTTGCGCCTCTCTTCAATGTCTCCATGCAGGGAATGTGGCAAGCTGTCCCATGTCAGCAGAATGAGGAAGCTAATAAGTTGCTGCAATCTGTCACAACACTCATTACTGTCAACCTCCTGCACTCTGAGACAAAGAGATCCAGGAGGCGGGGAGTATGGAAAGAGAAGTTGATTAAACTAATACAGAAAACAAAAACGATTTAGTTAAGAGGAAAGAGTAGAAAATATAAAGAAAAGTTTATATTTACTTTTCAATCTACCAATACTACCATCCCAGCTTGATTCATCTGCCTCACTATCCCCTTTACAGTCCCAGTTCAGAAAAGGGACATGCTCTCATGTCTCTTCTCATTTTCCTGTCATCCTCTCATCAACCTTGTTTTAACTCACCTCTTTCCTATATCCAGTCATGATAAAGCCTGTCGGGGATTTCTGGCTGTATTGGACCGATCTTGGTTTCCTCAGTTTGTGCTGCAGCCTCTGTGCTGCAAGCATCCTGTGCTGATGTTGAGAGAAAAGTCAGAGCTCAATGTAACAATGCTGCTCCCTGTTGGTAATGCTGTGCTTAGCAACCCATGTTTGCAGAAGAAAAGATGAAGAGGAAACCTGCTTATATTCAGTTCCAGGGATGTTTTTAAGTAGTTTTGAGTGGATTTTCTAATGTTTATTTCTTGCTGATCTATTCTCTATATATAGTATAAGGTCTATTCATCCATTTTCTACCACTCATTCCCTAAACAGGTTGCAGTGGGACCAATCCCAGCTGACACTGGGCAGAAGGCAGAGTCCACCCTGGACAGGTCGCCAGTCAATCATAGGACCTACACACATAGAAAAACATACAAACACACTCACACTCACTCCTATGGGCAATTTAGAGTCTCCAATCAGCCTATTCCCAAGGTGCATGTCTTTGGACTGTGGGGGGAAGCTGGAGAGAACCCTTGCTAACACGGGGAGAACATGCAAACTCCACACAGAAAGGTCACTGTTCAGACTTTTCCCAGCCGAGAAAAAGTCCTCTTGCTAAACATTACCTAACATAAATAAATTGTCAGTCATGACAAAAACAGATTTTATACAGTTTTAACTAGCTTGAAGGTCAGCATTGTTTTTGATTTTCTTTCATTAAAATTAGGGAACAGATCCCCAACTTTCCAAAGCTCTTCTGTGGATGTTGGATTCTCTTTGTCTATAGTCAAGATTATCCCACTGTTTCAATAATCTAGGCTAATTCAGGCTATGTGATTCGTGTAAGGATCCATTACTCCATCAGACCTTTTCCTGTTCAATTCTACTCTAGTTGTGTCATTTGGCATGACCTTAGCTGTTTCTCTTGGTTTTCCTTCATTAATGTTTTGTGATGGTAACCTTTGTAAGGAGACCATTTCTAAAGAGGCTTCAAACATGCAGAGACCAGTTTCTATATTTAAGGGAAAAAGGCAGTATCATTGTAGTTTTGGGAGGTTCTTTGGGGAGTATAAATACATTTCTGAATATTTTAAGGTTTGGTAAGTAAGGTTATGTCAAACCTGTACAATGTACAGTGACAGCATTCAGATCAGTGATGGTCACTCCAGTTCTCAAGGACAGTCCTGCAAGGGTTATGAATTTCCCTGCTGCACTTTTAAAGTTTCTAGATAACAGACATCTGGGTCAAGTTATACATTATCACTGTTATCATTGTTTCCACATAAAGCACTTTGAATTATCCTGTACATGAAAGGTGCTATACAAATAAACGTGCCTTGCCTTACATCTGGAAGCAGGAAAAATTCAGTTCCAGGCTGCTCAATGAAATGTTTTCTAAGTGAGCTCAGATTGTGTTTAGATTTTCTTTGGCAGCAAGAAAATGAAGGGAATCACTTTTTTATGTTGTGCTTCAGTTATCCCCACACAACAAAACTCCTACGCTGAGGAGGTATGTGCAGATTTGACATACTTTACATACTCTATTTTACTTTAGGTGTTAACATAAATGGAAGAAGACATTTGCTTTGCAGTAGTAGGACACTACTGCTGAAAAATAAAAGAATCACAAACGCATCACATCTGAGGTATTAATAAATTTAAATAAGTAAATTAAAAATTTTACAGAATAAATTTAAATTAAATTTATTAAATTAAATTAAATTAAATTAAATTAAGTTAAATTAAAAACAAAAAATCCAGTGACAAAACTGTGGAAATTTCTCAAAATAAATGTTAAAATAATGCTCAGTGGTGTGAGTTGTGTCCACAGCATTACATGTGAGGACGTTTTTTAAAAAATATTTATAGACACATATACTGTATGTCCCAGTGGAAAAGCAGGGACGGCTGTGTGTCCCATGAACACAAATAATTTTATTCCATGCGTCAGACGAGGATTCTTTGTCACGAGGAGAGTTCTTCTGGGCCGCCTTCTCCACATGCGTTTGTGAGTTAAGGTAAATAAAAGCATTGAAATTTCTGGCTTTGTTTTCCATCCTATAAAATGATAGTTTTGTCTTTTTTGTGGAAGAATTTGATCACTGGACTATACACATAGCATATGACGTTTCTAGGCAACACTGGATTGGAGCACTAATTCACATACAGTAGGTGGGGGTCCTATTTCAAACAGTTTGAGTGCGCAGATTACGAAGGAGACTTTGTAGCGTACGTAGTCTACGTACTTTGAACTGTGCAGTCTCTGAATTGAGAAACAGCCAATGTTTCTACTAGCTCACCTTTCCAGTTTAAATAAAATATGCAGTAGAAAGTATTTCCTGATAGGATTATTGATTTTATTTCACATATCAAACAATCTGGACATATAGGCAAGATAGAGAGATATATGACCTTATATGATCTTTTTAAATGTTAATTTTTGTGTTCATAAGAACAATGACACAAGACCAACAAAAAGCAGACGGTTGTCAGGCTGACATGTTTCATACAGTTACTAGAATATACTTTTGAATGAAAGATTAGGATCAAAAACAGAAAAATTGGCAAGATTATGTTTTCATTAGGTTGGTGCCCCTCACCCAAACACCCTCATTCCCTTATTTGATACCCTGACCTTCTCATTTTGCTCCTCCTGTTCTCACTTTGAATTTCAGTGTTGTGAAGCCGCACATTGCCTCCTTCTGGGTCAGACAGAAGGAAGGGAGAGAGGGATGATCTCATTGGGAATGAGAAAAGTCTTCCTGTCTTTGTCTCAAATCAGCACATCAATCAGACACAACAAATCTGTGCATCGTTGTACCACCTAGAGCAGGGATCTCTACATCAAGTCCTTGAGGGCTGGTATCCAGTTAAGGTTTCCCAACTGAAACACACCTAATTCATATCAAATTGATCTCCACAGTTTGTCATCATAAGTCTGGTAACGACACATTAATTTAAATCCGAAGTGTTGCTCCAGGAAAGCATGGAATACTTCCAGTACAGCGGCAATCCAGGACCTTGATCTAGATCACAAACAGAACTGTTTCAGGAGCAGGGAGGGATGAACTCTATGTTTTTTCTGTTTTTTTTTCTTCAAATGTGACAACATTGTAACATGCATTGAATATTAGGCCCACCTTGATAGTACCTGACTGGATCCCCTTTTTTCCTCAGGACCACTTTTATTCTTCATGACATGGTGTTATGGGATCGCAACAGAAAGGATTCAAGTGCACCGGTGGTTTACACCTGATTAGACCAGTGGCAAGAGAGTCTGTGATGTATCTTTCCATAGCCTCGTTTTCGGGTTTGGAAAGATTGTACAAGCGACTTGAGGGCAATTGGGCACCCGGGAGCAGGTCAATGGCACAGTCGTAGGGCCTATGAGGTGGTAGGGCGAGGGCTCGGTCCTTACTGAATACCTCGGCAAGATCATGGTATTCCTGTGGGACACCTGACATGTTGGGAGTATTCTGAGGGAGAGAAGGGGGCGAAGAATTACTGTATCTGGGACAGCAGAGCATAGACAATTGGCATGGCAAAATGTACTCCAAATGATGATCCTTCCGGTCTTCCAATCC
>JBAMIG010000003.1:6575366-6607363 GCA_037177335.1 Kiunga ballochi
ATATATACTGATGTTGCACACACCTTCAGATTTGTGTGTACACATGGATATGCGTTGTGGGCTTAGGTCCAGGTAAATTTAAAGTATCTTGGTATAAATTATCAGATCTCTGTCTGTGAGTACATACGTACACATCTGACTTCATTCATTAGACAGTGACCCACACAAACACAATAATACAGGATCATGGATTCACTAACACCTATATATTACTTCTTAGTATATCTAAGTTTTATGATGAGCTCCCAATTTGTTTCTGTCTCTATTTTTTTTTTGTGTTAATTTAATTCTGCTGCATATATTCATTAAAATATTACATCATTCATAATAAACCAATATTTGAGAATTTTCAGCAGTGCAGTGTTCTGATGCTCCTTATTATTGCATTAGAAACTCTACAGAAACCATCCAACTGTGGCAGATCAGAACATATATTATTCATGATTTGTACACTGATTCAAAATATTAGCAGATTATTGTTCATTTATGAAACCATCCTCCACCTCTCTTTGCCTACCTCTGAAGCATTCTTGTTTCAGTTTGACTTTGGTTTCTTCTCATTTATGTCTTCTCAGCTATTCCTTCTTTCTGCCTACCCCTTTTTTGTCCCCAGCTGAATCACTAGAAACTCTAAACCTCCCTCTCCCTTCCAGCAAAAACAAGTTCTCCATTCACAGCTCTAATTAGAGAGTTCATTCCCAGTGACTCTGCCCCGTAACCCTGCACTGCTCCATGGGAGTTCTGCATGCTAAATAATGGATGAGAGCGAGTGAAGGACCAGTGTGTGCAAGTAGGGGATTCGGCCAGACCGCTGTGTGTAAACAAGTGAGCGAATGGCTGTGCATGTCGGGTTCTATCACTGTGTGTTAGGAGTCTGAAGCAACAGCACATCATCATGGTAATGGATCATTGTCATCAAGCCCATTGCTCCAAGGACCTATACTTGTGAGCCAAGAACACATAATTCTAGTTTTGGGGGCCATTTGGACAGTTTAGCCTGAAGGCCTAATAAGTCTTGCATGTCCCAAGTTGCTAGATGCACTCACACACACACACATGAATAGAAATATATAACATGTATTAAAAGTTATTTTTTGCATCATTGTCTTTAATATTTTGTTAATAAAAACAACCTTTGTGTTTTCTGTTTGGTGTTTGGGAAAGTGTTTTCCAAAAGAAGGAGAGGAAGATGATGATCAACCAAACATGGGGTGAAAGCTTTGCCACTATCATCATTAAATATAGATACATTTATTTCACAGATCAAAATTATAAGAGAGACGCTGAGGTATACGCTGGACAAAATTGCAGTGTTGTATTTTTCTGATCCTATTTTTTTTCCAATCACTTTATATGAGCAAGTACATAGTAGAAATACAGGTACCAGCATTTCCATGTAACCGCTATGTTTGTCAAATTTTTAAAAACTGCATTCGCGATATGCGGGTGTTTGCATCGAATGGAGTTTAGTACATAGGACTCGGTTCTTGTTAAACCCCATCCAGAATAATGGCGTTTGTCAGATTACATAGTAGCTCTGTAGCCTTGTTTTAAGCTTTTCCACTTGCTGTAGATTTAGCAATGGCTTTCCAAACACATTCTGCCCTGTTTCTGTTTAATTCATTGTAAAACGGATGCAAAAACAGTCTTTTCCTCAATCCATCTATACTTTGTCAGCTTTACCTGCCTCACATGTAGGGTATGTGTAAACACAAAACACGTGTTTTCAATACAATTTTGCTAAATACTTCTATAATAAAACATCTGAAAAACCGCCTCAAATGGTGAGTAGGATTAAATCTAGGACTTAATTGACTAAAGAAGAGGAAAAGAAGCTGGTAGCTCTGTGTGTCAGTGAAGGACAGGAAGCAAAGTACAGAGCCTACGTTCAAAATATTCTCAGAATCCAAACTCCAGCAATATGTGTTACTGTCATTACGAAAATCAAACTGACAGCATATTGCTGTAGTAAATAGAAAGTATCTTAGCAATAGTTACAAAAAAAATGGAAGAGAAAAATCCACAGTACAATTTACACAAAAAGGGTTTTCTTTTTCCCTTTAAATCCTTCCTGGTAGAGATTTGGATTCCCAAAAAAGATTTGTGAGTCAGTATTTGAGGCAACAGGTGTAGACTAGTAATTATATTATTTGCTGCAATTTTCTGCCTCTCTAATTACTCTTTTCACTTTACTTTGAATTTTTTTTTATTTTCCATCAAATATGTAATGCTTCACTGTGTGTGTGTGTGTGTGTGTGTGTGTGTGTGTGTGTGTGTGTGTGTGTGTGTGTGTGTGTGTGTGTGTGTGTGTAAGAGAGTGTCTGATTGTTGGCATTTAGCACGGAGAAAAAAAGCAATGTTAGCACGAACCTGCAAAAAGCCCATTACTGAGATGTGCACACACACACATACACGGCTGTCTGAGAGTTCAGAAGGAGGTCACATTGGTCAGACTACTTTCTGTCTGGATCTGGAAGGACGTACTGTCACACCTAATAAAACACACAGACACACACTCACATACAACTCCGTTGTCTTAGTGTGCCAGAGCTACCAGCTCAGTATCACCTGTAAATTTTGATGATAAAAATGTCATTTTGTGTGTGTGTGTGTGTGTGTGTGTATGTGAGACTGAAAGGTTGTGTGTCTAAGATGGTGGTCGTCAGCACTGGAACACCTCAAGGTACTGTACTGTCACCATTCCTCTTCACATTGTACACCTAAGACTTCCAGTACAGCTCTTCAGAAGTACTCTGCAGTTGTGTCAGTGAAGGGCAGGAAGCAAGATTACAGAGACATGGGTCATCATTTGTAAAGCCACTGTACGTACAAAATACGGCGTACGCCAATCAGTTAACTTTTGGGGTTTATAAAACACGACTTTTTGTGAGAATGTCCCTATCTCCACACAAACTATGACCAGGCATACACACATAATCTGGTAAAACGGCAAACGGCAAAGTAAGAAAGAAAGGTAGAAGAAAGAAACCATGGAAACCAGTGTGAACTTTAAGAAATTTGTGCAAAATCAGGTATAAACTGTCATAAGTGTCAATGACATTGTTGCCGCAAAAATATCTGAATTCAGAAATGTAGTTAATAAGAACGTCAACTAAACTACGTTGTGTCATTGTGAAATAAAGCAGGTCTGCATGTTATGAAGCCACTTTAAACAGATAATCAGTTGATCACTATGGACATGTAAATTATGTTCTACATGAAAAAATCTAAATAAAATTACATGTTGCTGAGTAAATGTGCTCATCAGTGGGCGATCAGGATATTTACCCCGACTTGCAGATATACAGACATTCAGGTGATGGTTGGATATGAAATATATCCCAACGCATAAAGACGCACAACATTTTATCTGTTCTTGCTGGAAGACATGGCGCTATAAGCCTCTGGAGTGAAGTTTCATAGATTATGATCGGCTCGAGTCGGTTCCGACTGTCCCGCGCTGTGTTTCAGGAGGAACCTAAAACCCCGCATTTTTAAAGGAAGCCGGCTGACAAGGGCTACTCGATCCTTTGCCCACCCAGAGCGCGACAAAACGGTACGTGCACCACAGCCAGTCACGACGTGGTAGGGCGGGTCATGGTGCTGATGACGGGCAGGTGCTACAAACTAAGAACGTATCAACTACCAAAAGACAAGAAATGTCCCTGTCCTCAAACCAGTCTCCTTATTTTAGAACCAAAAGCTGCTGCTTTACGCAGCATCTACAAGTGATGCAACACAAGATGTGGAGAATTCTGATTTATTCACTAGTTTTTGTTTTAGTGTCATTATTGCAGGATGTCTTTATTTCTCCCCAACTCCTGCTCCTTCCTAGTGCTGATTGTGTCCTTCTGCAAGGACATGACTGCTGGAGGCGCACAATGCACAAGGCGCTGTTGAATCACAGTCCTCACTCTGTCCAACCAGCTGCAGCACCGCAAACACAGCAGGGACACAAAGGAACTACAATATTTTACCAATAAATAAAATGAACCTGAGACGTCTCATTGTGTCCGTCCATGTTTATTTTATGATCTAAGATAAAGCAATAAATCACACAAATAGGATTGATTAATATTAATCAGGGGCGTTCACTTGACTTTATTGCCAACATGTAGGTGTGACAAAACACTCTTGTCCAAATTTAGTGTTGGTCCTGATTTATAAACAGAAAAAAGCCTGGGATGTGCGTGCGTACTTCCTGATTTGCGTACGCATGCCACCTGTAGGCATCTTTGCTACGCAAAGTATTTATAAATGAGGCCCCTGGTCACTTCTCTCTAAACAGGAAACAGTGTTTCCAGCACCATTTAATAAACAGTGTTACATTAGGCATGCTGTAGTAAAAGCAGCAATACATTTGTAATAATTTTTTTTTGTTTTTCTTTTTTGCAGAAGTAAGTAACATAACGTGTTTATAGCTTCAAGACACACATGCCATTTTTGTGTTCCACAAATCTCAGAAAACTTTACAGATTCCTCTTTTCCAACATCTTTTCATCATCTTAAAGCTTGCTTCTATCTCTTGTTTGCCATCACTGGACTCACCTTCACCTCTTCCCTATTTTCCATTTATCACCATCTCTTTCTTCTAATGTTTTTCCTCACTCCCTTTCTGTTGTTTTTATCTCTGTCCTTCACAATAATTGCCTTGTAGCCTCTTTCTTCAGGGTGTTTTAATTTGTATTACATTGTCTCATATATTTTTCCAAATTTTCTGTTAATAACATGCTCTGTTCTTTTGCTTTCTTTTTTTTCTAATGAGAAGCAAGAAATGACAGAGTGCTTTATTTATTGCTCTGTAAACACATTTGACTTTTTGTCCTTTTTCCATTCACTCATTTCTCAGCAATTCTCCACCTCCTCTCTGACCTTATGACAGTCAGCTCTGTCCTCAGCCAGCTGGCTTGTCAGCATTAATGAAAATCCTTTACACTTTATTAACCAGGACTAATAAAGCACCCCGCCAGTCCCAAAGAATCTGTTTATGCATCTGCTTGTAAAGGACAGGTAAATCAGTGAATATGTGGGCATTTACTTTTTATGTTTTCTTGAAATTGACAAAAATTGTGTGTTCATATATATATTTTATCACGTGATCATGAGTTTAAAGGAATACAAAGGTCTCAATTTTACATTCTTTTTAGGTTAAAAGCTTAGGGGTGTAATATTTAGGGTAATTTACCAGGAAAACATTCAATAGAGTATTTTGAACTATGATGTAGAAATCTCTAATAAGAAGAGTTGTAAAAATTAATCTCATTTAGTATTTACAGTATACATGCAAAACATCTCTATGAGATTTCCTTTGACATATCTCATAATGATTCCATATCATGACCATCTTGGCAAACAATTGCAGTGACATATATTTAAGTCTTTTGTCTACATACAGGTCCACTAGATGCCGTTATCTTTTTTAACCTAAACCTAAAACTAACATAATCAGCAGTTTTGCTTTTTTTTTGGCAGTCTGGCCATGCTCCTCTGACACCAACAAGGAATTTCAGTCCGGGCAACAGCTGCTCACTGAGGTGTTTCTCTTTTTCTAATCATTCCCTATAAACTTTAGATGCGGTCGTCTGTTTGTGGAAAAACCCAAAAGCTAAACAGTTTCTGAAATTCTCAAGTCAGCCTGTTTGACACCAGCAAATACATCACATTTAAAGTTGCATGAATCCCATTTCGATCCAGTGCAGATTCTTATATGTAAAGGAGTTTATTATTTAGTAGAGTTGTTCCTATGGTTTTACTTTGAAAATGCCAGACTGGAAGTAGGACAAGTATAGATGGCAGTTGTACCAGTTCTGCTGAATCCTTCTGTCTTCTTTTTTTTTTTTTAAATGTGATTAAAATATAGGTGCACAGAAAGACCCTCGGTTACATTTTCAACCTTACCAGGTTGTTGTGACCTTGTCCACATGACTAAACGCACTAAGTTGTTGCTGAATAGCCAATTGAATATTTGCATTTACAGAGAACTGAATACCAATACAGTGGCCGGGTACTGTATGTCTACATAAAATTAAATACATGTACAATTACAAAATGTAAAAGTAATAAAAGTTTAATTAATATTACAAATTAAAGCTTTTCAATTGAAATTTTTTGGGGAATTTTTCCCCAGAAATGAGGTTTGTGGTTTTGTATTTCCATTAGCATGTGTCCTTATCCAATATTATATACATGTATATAATATTTTATGTACATGTATATGTTATATACATGTACATAAAAATAAAAATAAAAAAAGATTGAATGATGGGTGTAACAGATGGACTTGTTTGGAAAAAAACAGGATATTCATTGTGATGCAAATTTTAATAAGGCCTTATTAAACAGTTGTGAACTGCAACTATTCTGCTGTTAGAAAGAGCAGGTTTGGAGCCCTGAGAGACTTGGCTAAAGGAATTTTTTTGAATCAAAAACACAGTTTTATGCCCAGTAACCATCATTAATACACTAGACAAGCACACTGCTGATAGGTCACACTCCTATAGATTTGTCTTTGTAAAACACACGTACACACACTTGCCTTATCTGTGATACAGGAAGGATTAGGTTTCTAAAAGCAAATTAAAGAAGGAACATTGATGTGAAACCCAGAAGGGTAGAAAAGTGTCTGTGTTGTTCAGATTTATGAGCAGTGTCACATTACTGTCAGAGGTCTCTTTCAGCCTGCCTGTCATTGTTTTGCTCTGGCATGAACACATACACTCTAAAAGAATCTTGGCTGGCAATACATTGTCACCAGGCGCACAGCCAGATGGACGCCAACCTCTACCACCACCTGACTGTCTGGGTGATAGATGCACCATAACAGCCAGAAAAATGGGAAAGTGCACTGTGTAGCTTATATAAGCTGGATCAGTATGAGATAGAAAGGTTTAAACTACTCAACTGGGTATTGTCACAATCCATGATTAGAAAATAAAGTGGACTGAACCGCAGAACTGAACAGGGGGGAGGCACACAGGTGTCAGATCTGAAGACATTGTTAAAAAACTAAATGTTAAACCTTAGAGAGCAACAATAAATGCTCATTTTAAATCTATGTTTATTTTTAACACTGGAAATGTCAAAGATCTGCCCTACAGACATCCTGGCACCTCCATACTAACACAGAACATGTTAAGATGTTCACCTGGTTCACTCTCATTGACAATTAATTCATATCATCATGTTGTATGACGATGCTTTGTAACCCAAAATGGCATGCAAATGCTTTACATCAGAAAGCAGGAAAGAATGCAATGCATCCTTCTAAGAAGACATTCTTATCAACTGACCTACTAACCGGAGGTCTGAAATAAGTCTGAGGCCTTTAATATGAAGAACACAAAAAATACATGTGAAATTAAGTATGTAAGGTAACATGTGACAAGTAAAAGTAAGGGTTAATAAATTAAATTTCAAGCACAGAAATTCAGATTCAGAGCATGGAGGAGAGCACAAGCTCGACTCATAAAGGCAAAGCTGTTACAGGGATCTGGGACTGAACTGAGAAAGTGGAATGAGACTGAGGTGAGAAAAAGTAGGATCAGTTGGTAACATGACAAATTAAATTAGATTAAATAAAAGACACTTTCTCTGACAGAAAATATACTGCAATGCAGTCTAAGAGAAGATCCACTGATTACACTGTACAGGAAAATAATCCTAATAAATAAACCTAAATTAACATTAAAAATCTAAGCAAATACACAAACAATAATGTTTGTCTTTCCGTTTACAGTATTGATTGCATTATTAATGCACAAATCTATCAGGACTTCCAAAGTCAAGGCAATTCATTGAAAACTCACTATAAAACTAGCCTTTATGCAGATGATATACTACTTATCATACAAACGTCATAATCTTCACCTCAATCGACTATTGAACCCATCAACCAAGTTTTCTAACAGCTCTAATGCAAGTGGCAATTTCCATAAAAAAATAAGAGAAGCCTACATAGAAAAAAAAGCCACTAGGCCAATGTTAACAATCAATATTTATCAGTGGCTACTTGTGTGTGTGTGTCAGGAAGCATGCCATTTTTGTTCAGGCATGTGACAAAGAGATGGTGGTGCAGCACAGCATTGGAAAAACAATTTTGGTTTGTGCACAAAAGTACTGTACTTTACGCAAAACTTTCAAAGTTGAAGTAATGCAAAGAAGATAATTTTCTGACAACCTCAATTTGGCTTAGTAACCAACGGTTACTAGTAACAGGATTTCATATCCTGCAGGGCTCTATCATTGTTTACAGTTTTTTTAGTTAATCCAGATCAACGGTTGAAAGGTTACTACTTGTAGGAATATCAAGATTGAATATTTGCACTAATTTCACTAAGAATAACCTTTAGGTTTAAATGTGAAGTACTGAAAAAGGAAGTGCTTGTAAATATTTTAGGCCTAATTTTGTAGCCTTGAGGAGCATTGTTGTAATGCATTTAATTAAAATAATTTGCAAACCCCATCCGATCCCACACACCTCATGTGCACATAACTGGAAGAGAGCCAGTCATAGCAGAAGCTGTCCATCACAGATTGTCTTAGAGGACAACTCATTGAATGAGTTTTACAACACAGCAGGTCAAATATATTTTTCATTTCAAATATATATTTTTCCTTTCAAAATTTTTTTTCCTCTTGGATTTCTTTTTTTCTTTCATTTAATAAAAACACAAATATAGTTCCATAGACATACTATTGTTTACCATATTTCCATACTAATAGACCCATGTGAACCTGCACTCGTGTTGCAAACTCAAACTAGCCTATTGGTGAAATTAACTGCATGACTAAGCAAAGCTAACATGGACAAAATCAACAACACCAGTTTCTATTTCTGCAAATATTTTTAAGTCATTGTCTGTTAGTCTGAGAGCTGCAGCCAAATGGCTTCAGTAATGTAAAAACACAAATACTTCTTGTTGAGTGGTTTCCATGTTGAAAGCGCATTCCCTGATGATATGTTCATGTCCAAAAAGGGCTTAGAGCTCACACTTGCTACAAAATAGGGAATTTGTGTGTGTTTTTGGTAGAAATTTGTCAATGTGGTGTCTGCATGTGTGTCCTTGGACCATAGAATAACCATGTGTTTGTGAGTTGTGATGCCAGCCTACACCAGACACTGTAAAGACTTTGGGACTGACACAAAGGCAAAACTCCAAATGGCAGAGCAGACGGGTAGCTCAACAAACTATCCAAGAAGTGGACAGCAGCAGCCAGTTGGGAAAAAAATAACGTGGGTGGACAATATGAACCCACAAGCATTAATGTTTGTGTACATGTTTTTTCACCTGCGTCTCATCGTCTGTGCATGTTGACAGGTGGACAGCTGGCATCACTGAAGGCTAACAGTGCCTATTATTGCAGAGTGAAACATTTGGTCACATTGAAGAGAACATTTGTTATTGATCTATTTGTGTTCTTGGTCTTTTTGACAAACATTCATGGTCTCAAGTCCCCCTTACACACACACAAACTGTTTACTTTTCTAGCTACTTATGAAGTGTTGGCCGATGATATTGAGGTTGTTTACCATTTAAAGTTATGCAATTGTAAAACTGCGCAACACAAACATTTTGGCAGGGTGTCTAAGCCAAATTGGTCCAATAGTGTTACACTGGACTGGATGCAGTAAGGAGGACATTAATTAACTAATTCAAATGACAAAATTCTGTCACAATGTTGGTTGGGCTGCACCGGAACGTAGGGGGAAAAAGCCGAGGTGCCCAGGTATAGACTGCCGTCAAGCCAGGCATATATAAGGAATATGGGGAAGTAAGGTTATCCAGATTGTTGTTCTAACTTGGAGAACTAACTACATGTAAATCCTCTTTGTGCCTTGTCTTTTCAGGAATTGCCTGATTTTGTCCCCCAGACTCAGCACCCAGCAAGTATATGTTTCCCCACCAGAACACACCTTATTCAAATAAAAAATGGATCTTTTACAGCTTAATAACCAGTTCTGTGTACGTCTGTTATCAACCCCTTCCTTTGTTGCTACAGAGCACCAACCCTCGAGGACTGCCGTTGGTGATCGAGCTTGAAGTTTTACCTTGGATGTGGAGGTAGTAGACAAGGTCAGCAAAGATGATACCATCCATTCATTTTCTACCGCTTATTCTCAAACGGGGTCGCAGGGGGCTGGAGCCAAACCCAGCTGCTTATGATGATACACTTGTTGAAAAACTTTAGCATGGTTTGTCTAATTCTGCTGAATTTATACTGCTTACCTGTGCTATTTACCTCTTACTATAAATCTTTACCTTTTTGCTGTAATTATATGCTATCTCAAGAATAACTTCATACTAAAGTTACAGATATAACTGTTTATAATCAGTTCTCATAACAGTTTGGTAACATTCAGTACTCTGCCCAACCCAAAACAAACTGTATAAACCTTTTTTTTTTTCATGACAGAAGCTTTTATCATTCATCCAATAAACAAAATTAACAACTTTGTGCTAACTATTACAGAAAAGAACACCTTATGTTCCTCCAAATTCCTGAGTAACAACTCTAATTTGTAGAACAGACAGTAGTTTCATCTCTCTACACTTGTAAACTTATTATACATTTGTTTAAATCTAATGTAAGTCTTAGCTGTTATGCAAAAACAAAAAGTAGCAGTTGTAGGTCTTATGTCCTGTACTGTCCACTCCGCTCATGGTACCATCTTAAACCAGAACAAACAATGCGGGGAGTAAAGTTTATAACTCAAATTTAGACTAATAATCACAAAAGATCTCATCTCTGCTAAATAAGGTATTTGCTAGTGAATCTATAGAACTATGTACCATATAGTTAAACATCCTTATAAACCTTCTTTTTGGGTTTCCAAGTATGTGATTGGTCAGACATTTGAGGTGGACGTGATTAATGTGAAAAACAATATCGCAGAAAGTTGTCACTTCCGCATTTCCACTGATAAAAGGATGAACAAACAGTTTTAATGAACAACTGACCGAGATAGTGAGAAAGTATTAAATTGTATACAATGCCTGATATTTAGAGATACAGATGCTCAACCCTGCCAAAGAACGCGAATTATTTATGATACATTAAAATACAATTATTTGTTTCTAATCCTCCAAATCCTGTTTCATAGCCACTGGACACATAGTATTGTTGCTGCAAATGCAAAAGTTTGTTAGAGTCCAAATCAGTTATGCTAGTTAAGTTAAGAAGAGCACTATTTGGCATTTTAAATAATTTAGTACATACATCATGTTGAACTGAAGAACAGATGGACCCTGTGGTTCCTGCCTCACATTTTTGTTTTCCATACAAAAAGAAGCAAGGTTATGTAATCCCTGCTCAAGATATATTCAGATGTGTGGCAGCAGCATTTATGAGACAAAGACATGTATTAACAGTGAAGCAGCTGCTGCGTGCAGCTTATGTTTGACAATCCGAGCTTGCGCCTGCTGTCCCTTTGCGTTATGCTGTTATATTCAGCTCCCCTTTTTGTTTTTCTTCAAAGCTTTGTTGGTGCTGAACACTAAGGCCAAATGTGATATATTTTCATAAGCTCCAAACAGCACAGCGTAGGTGTGTCAAAAGGATTAATGTTACACTAAATATGTCAATGCACACAACGAAGCAGCGTTACATGGAAGTGAAGAATGTAATGAGTGGGGAGCTAATTGTGAGGACATGCTTGTATGAGTGTGTTGAGCTTGACATGGTCTTAAAATTTGTTGGCGCTAGATAGAGAAAAACACAAGGAGGTCCAGAATATGCTGGTATTTGAACAGGATGTACTAAAAAAGCAGTGTATATGACAAAAACTCCTTACAGTTTGAGACCTCAGCTGGATCCACTGAGAGCTTAATGGAGTATCAAAAGACCAACAAAAAAATGTGCATTGCTTTTTACAGTATATGCATTTTAAATCAAACATGCCAACTTTGTAATGGACTTGCAACCTGTCCGGGGTGTCACCCGCCTCTTGGACCCTGAATTGTAATAAACGGTATGGATAATTGATGGATGGAGGAACGGCTGCAGTCAGTATGCAGTACACAGACATGACCTGCTCCTTCAAGGAATCTTACGTTCTTGGATTAAAATATAAAATAGTTTTGTCATTCTTCATTTATTTGTATCTTGCTTTTAGGCAGAAGAGCACTTACATTTCAACAATACATTTTTTTCTGTCTTAATTTCTTTGTCTCATGGTTGTTATGGTTGGCTTTCGTCTCCTGCTCCAATGTCAAACATAGTTAGTGGTAACTAATTATCTCAAGGCCCTGTTGGTAGTTAGATTCTTCAGTGAATACTTGGTTTAGTTTGTTTCTTACCAGATCTCTATCATTATTCATCTTCTATATTGTTCCAGTTTATTTACACATAGCTTCAGTGATTCTTATCCTTTTTTGAGTCAATGTCCTCTAATCCATGTATGTCTTTTACTGTCTCCCACCATTTCAAATTTTGATCAGAGCAGTTTTTACACTGTAAGTCTTAAAGCCCAGCTTAATTCTGAGTTTTTGGGATCAGATTTTTGCTTGGTTGCTCATATAAACTTTTAACGTGACCTCCATCAGATCCAGTGTGAACAGTTAAAATTGTTGAAGATGTGGCTCACATACAGCAGTGTCCATCAGCAGTAGATGTTACATATCTCAGCACGTATTTATCAATTTTGAAGTTTTTAAGCAATCAGAACAGATAAAATCACAAGACAATATTGTTAATCCAGTGATTCTTACCTGGATTAAGAGGGTTAAGAAAAAAAAAACTGACTGTGTTTTGCTATTTGTTCAGATTATGATGTTTGTATCACTGTATCACTATGTATCAACATAAAAGTTGGAATAAATAAAACATACGTTACTTTAGCTGATATTTCTTTTAGTAATTCATGTTCTATATGTTTGTGTTACTTTCTTTTCATTGGCCATAACTCAGTTTCAGATAAACCTGTAGTCCTGCTAAAGGGAATTTGATTTGATTTTTGTGACAGAATACATTTTTAAGCCATCATTAGTTTTGTAACCGAGAGTAACTAGTACACTGTGCGACAAAAAAAAAAACAGCTGAATTTACAGTAAAATACTGGTAAGATGGTTTCTAGCCAGTTACTGTCATTTTAGCTGTAATTGTATTGCACCACATTTACATGTTTACTGTAATTTTGGAAGACTATACTGTATTAATTACAGCATATTACAGGTGATTTTGGATACAAAAAAGATTTCCCAAAGGTTTTCTGTTAAAAAAATCTAGTATTCAAAGAGGGAATAACAAAATATTTGTACACACACACACCCACATCCATCTTGTCTTGTTAAATGTCACAGTTTCTTTTAAAGTAGTCCACTTTTTCACTCATAGCTGGTAGTTGCGCGATGTCCGACAACAAAGTAGTAAACCTCATGTCCAAACTGTATGTAGTGTCCCTGTAGAGCAGACCTATGTAATGAATGAAGGATCAGGGTTAGGATGCACATTCTGATGCAGCCTCAGTGTCTGATGAAGCAATTATTAAAAAAAAATTAAACTTACCATGTTATTGCTGGGAGAGGCTTAAGCTACCCATATTCCTTCATTGGAATAATTGGTAGTGAGTGAGTGAGTGAGGGAGGGAGGGAGGACGGACGGACGGACGGACGGACGGACGGACGGATGGTTGGATAGTAACGGTATGTGAATCTTACAGTTTTATAAGGGATTAGTACAGATATAATGTTATACAAATGCTATTTTACTTCAGCAAAAATTCTGGAAAAGTGCTTGACAGAATGATGTCTTGGGAGAGATTTAGAACCTTTTTTAAAAGAAAAGTATGGCCATCATTACCCTTTAATTAGTCATTTTCTGGTTGTTTAATAACAAAAACAAGTCTATTAGCAGAGTGAAAAATTTAACATTTTGTTTAATGTCTTTCTCTACTTATAGATGAAGTTGTTTAAAATAAGCATTACTTCATGTAAATAAACATAATAAAATGACCTAAAAAGAGAAATCTGAAGGGCCATTTGTTTTTCATATATACTGTATTTTGTATAAAACACTTGGAAATAACAAGTATTCAGATTCTCTCTCATTTTCTCACACAGATGGTCCGGAAAGCCTACCTTTCAGAGCCCATCTCCTTACAGATAAATTAAAGCATTGCTTTAGTCCAGTTTAATTGAAATGAATCCTCCAGGTTAATCCTTTGATGGAATAGCAGCAGATGTTAATTTTAAATAAGTCTATAAAAAGCTGAAAGCAGGAGAGAGAGATAACCTTGATAGATCACAGAAAGAGGTCTTTTACGTCGACCTGGTTTTTTGTGAAAGAAATACAGTTATTATACAAGCACTGCATTGTATTTAATTTATTTATAGATTATAGTCTGTCCCCCATATTAACAGTAAATTGCTAGGAATAAATATTTATATTTTTAAATAAATATTTCTTTGAAAGAATAAATTATATTTTCAATCATAAATAAAACCTGAGTCAGTTGTCATTTGACTTAATAGGATCTGATAAATAAAACACACACACTTTCATGAAAAAGACATGAATGGAGAAAAAAATTTCAACGCAGCCTGTATAGACAACTCTGTGAAATTGTGATAAAGACAATCAAACTCTTTTTTTTTTGGTATTTTCTGCCTTTTTTGGTTGTTGTTGCTACAGAACTAGAAAAATCTTGCATGGAAGTTTTTATTGCTCTTAGGATTTTATGGTATACGTACAAATATCTGTGCATAAGAGTAAAAAAATAATAAAAAAAATAATAAGAACCATTTGGGAGACCAGCTTTGTGACATGTAGTGACTACACCCAACAAAGTGTCCCACAATGTTTCCAAAACCCACACTGCCAGCAGATTATACCCAAACCCCTTCTGTGCAGACACAGATGGAAAGCTGGAGCTGAAGAACTAGCAGTTTGGGAAGTTGTCAAGCAAAAAAAAAAAAAAAAACTTAATCTGTGGTTTGGTTACTTTGACCCAACTTTACGTATGGATATTAAAATAATTAAATCAGTGTTTCCAGCTTCACCTATTTTTTTTACATCATCCCAAAAATGATACCCCATTTTTCTCATTAAACCTCACAGTCTAGTAGACTTAATAGTTTTTCTATTTTTTTTACACAAAATCTTTTTATTGTCCAGTTATTGACCAGTTTCACAGGTTAAAAATAAGGTGGCAAATAAATGCCTAGCAGAACTGTATTTGACAGATTTACTCTGCTTGTTTTAGCATAGTTTTTACTGTTTTTTATTAAATAGGTTATACATAAAATGTGTAACAGTGTTAAGAGCCATACTAGTGTATCCTACACAATACCAATGTTGTGTGTTGAGTTAAATAAGTTTTTGAATTTCTATTTTTATCTGGTAAACTTTGTAGGGCCACAATGTTTTCACAAAGTTCCAATGAACATGAAGTCCTTTTTAAATTGAAACAATAATTTTTAGCTAAAGCCTTAATGGAAAAAAGTTACATCTGTGGTTTGTCTTTGGCCTCAATAACAAAAAGAAGTCCCAATGTACACCCATTAACCTATCATTCTTTGATTTTGAATTATATCAAACGACCACAATCCTATAAGAGCCCTTAATACATGACAAACAAACAAATAATAAGTAAATAAATAATTGGATGAATAAATAAATAAATCTCTGTCATACCAAATATTTTCTTAGGCATTAACAGCCTGCAATACTGTTTGGTAGAGCAAAGTTTTTAGTGGCTTTAAAGAATTTCATTAAAAATACATAGAAATAATTTGCATGACATCTCTGCCACTGGGTTTGGGTGTGACAGTCAAATGTAAGCGTTTGGTATCATATTATAGTTTCAGATGATGTATTTATTGTTAGTTATCATTTTATTGTCACCCTAATTTCATTTAAAAAAGAACATTGACTGGTTAAATCATTGGCATTTTATTAATAGCAAAATAACTTCTTATTTTATCAATGGAAATAAAAATAAAGAAATATTTTTGCTGTAATTTTTCTGCGTGCAACTTTCAAAGAGGTATGGCTGAGAAGATAAACCAGCATTTCTGAAAAAGTCCAGAACTCGCCAAATAGATGGAATAGAATTAGATCTTCTCTAAATATGGCACATTTTATTGTTCAAAACAACCATATAGCACCAGTATGATACAAAAACACCAGATGCCTGGGAACCTGATGTTGGTCTTGTAATATCTGAGCATGTCTCAGGGTGTTTGTGTAAAAGCCGTTATGCTCTGTCCTTATCCAGTACCTCTGGCAGGACCAGCTGCCGTACCATATTCAGGCCCATCTGGTGGATACACACAGAGAGACACACACATTTCTCCTCAGGCATGGTCACAATACTGGAGTGAGGTTGAGTTACCCTTTTACCTTGAAGATTTATAGCTGCACTGCTGTTTGGAAGTGACTGGGCAGGTATGAGTTCAGTGTCTGGCAGACAAATGAGCATGTTGGGCCCGTGCAGCTTGTCCATTTAGGCAGATGAAACACAACTTGATTAAAAAAAAAAAGGAAAAAGAAATCACAAGAGGTAAGAAACAACACAAGGGGGTATAAAGAATACAAGACTGTTATATAGGGATATTCTCTGCTCACATAAAGTGGTTGCAAGATGGGCAAACAGCAGCGCCCACAGGCTGCAAGTAAAATTGCACAAATCACAAAGTTTCTTTTCCTTCACGGCTCATTTTTCTCTTACTTTAGATGTAAATAATCAACTGGCAAAATGTCATATAACTAATAACTATTTCCTCTTGCCTACTCCTTGCTAGTTAATTTTAATTTCATTAAAAATGTGACAGAACAGCATTTTCAGGAGAAAGAAGAAGATATTTAAAATCCAAGTCTGTCAATGCAAAGATCTGTCTGATGTGTAGCGGGAGATTATTCCACAGTTTCATTGGTACGACAATAAAGTACCATCTCCAGGAGCTTCCACTTGGCATTAGGCTCCTACGCAGGTAGCTCATCAGCTAACCTGAGGCAGCTAATGGGTGAATAAGGCTGCAAAAGCTCAGAAAAAAAGCAAGGCAATGCAGGTGGCGAGTTCTGTTGAGGACAAAGAGACCCAAGGCGCACATTACACCATTTTTAAAGCGGCTGCATTAGCCCCCTGTGCACTGCAGAATTGATTTTAAGGTTCATTTATACATTTTTTAATAGCCTTGGGCCTTTTTAATATGACCTGCTTTTAACTGAGCCAACATAGAAAAGTTCAGTCTGTTGAATATGATCAGAACCACTGAACTGGTACATTCCTGATACAAGCACTGTGGTGGCTGACAAGTGCAAATGTGTTTCATATAAAACAACAATGCTGCATAAACAAAAGCAGCTAAGAAAGAACTGCTCCATTTGCTCTCACAATGGAGGTGCTCTGACATGAGCAAGGTTTCTACTAGATTAGGCTGTTAATAATTTAAATCAGCTGATTGTTTAATACAATGCAAAATTAGGGCCAAATGTAAAAATCAATCAGTCCATTAATACATATGTGTGTTATATTGTATCTTTACTTGCCCTCATGTTACTCAGACGTTTTTGCTCCATTTTGTCTGCAGTTTTCCTTGGAAGCATTTCTGATGGTTGTGATGCCTTGTTGATCAGTCGCTTTCATTGCAGATCAACTAACCTAGATATACCAGTTTAGTAATCTGAGAAAAGATGGAGAAACACAACATTATTTAAAGAGAAAATCCAAAAATGAGCTAAGTTCAGAAGGGATAAGGAATCTATTATGGTCACACATGGAGACCGTCAGGCAGTGAGGCCAACCTGGCAGGTCCATCATGTTCGCCAACATTTAATGACACATCACAATGGTTAGATTATCTTCTGATGAAGAATGCAGACAAAATAGTGTGACACAACTAAAGTCTAAATTCTCAAAGTAGTAAAATAGCAACATGCAACAGTACCAAACTTTAAACTTCTCTTTCTGTATTTGTAATAATCAGTTTATTTAGCAGAATTCTGAGCTGTTAAATAACACAAGAAAAAAATTGGAAACTGTTATTGAGGTATTCCTGTTTCACTAGAAGTGGCTTACAATAAATAGATCCAATAGCCTTTGAAGTTCTGTAATAACTGATTTATTTGAGTCAGGTGTGATGGAGCAGGAATACATGGAAAACCTGGAGGTTTGTGACCCTCGAACACTGGAGCAGGACACCTCTGCTTTAACCCCATCAGCAAATTGAGCATATTTATAAAGGAGTTTATAAAATCCCAACATGCAACAGTTGTCAAAACACACTGTCCAAATTACTGCCAGGTAGGCAGTTTGCAGCTAAACTGGTAGAAATATACTGTGATGGTTGTAGCCTATATGATTGTTGTGCTCTGGGATGCAAGAACAGCTAAAGAGCAATGGGAAGATCTTTTAATAGAATTCCAAAAGAATCAAAAAGTAAGAAAAGGGATAACAGAGGATGTGTCTCAGAAATTAATAGACAACTCTAGTACTACTCTAGTACACTGAAATTAGTGCTAGTGTGCACTGTGCACATATTTTTTCTCTGGTGTGCACTATCATGGGTAAGTAGGTGCTGTCTCAAATAAAACACTGGACGTTGGACACTTACCAGTGGTGACACACCACCGGTAAGACTATTCTGCTTCACACTTAAATTATTTTGTGTCCACTACCCGGCTAAAAACTGCTAACATTTATGTAACATTTGTCACATACGTTACATTTGCTAACTGTACCACAAACCTGTACTATCTCAAACAAATTATCAGATTCATGAATTATTGTATGCACAAAATTAAATATGTAGCAAGCTGCTGTATACATTAGAACCATAATAAAATGATTTCCTACTCACATTTATTTAAATTAGCCTCTGCCTCAGTATGGAGGATAGGCAGTCTCGTGTTTCCGGTTGCTGACAATGCCAGTATGGAAGGCATGCATCCAGTGATAACATTAACACCCAGTATAAAGCATGGATTAAGCCTAAACACACTCACATAGCATGTACCTGTGGATGGTCCCAATAGAAACCTCTATCTTATTATGTCTCGGGTACGTTTACGTCAATCTATCACTAAGCGCTCAATTCCCAACACTTGCAGGTCTACGTGGTCTGCGTACTTTGAAGCTTGCAGTTTCTGAATTGAGACACAGCCAAATGAAACAGAAAAACAAAAGAGAAATCCAACAGGCAGCTACATTTTTAGCATTTTATGAGCACTGCCTCCATGTGGTGACGGTAAGCTTCCATTTTAATGAATAATGACAAAACCAGCGGCAGCTGGGATTGACTCCAGCCCCCTGCGCCCCGTTAAAGGAATAAGCAGTTGATCAGGGACGGACAAATCTGGTCCTCCAGGGTCGCCGTTCTGCAAGTGTTGGGAATTCCCCTGCTGCAACATACCTGACTCACTTCAGACTTAATCAGCAGACTTGAGCAGAACCTCACGTAAAACTCTTTGCAGTTTTGCTAATTACACACTGATTCCAGTCAAGTGTGTTGCAGCAGGGACATTCCTAACACTGGCAGGACTGCGGCCCTCAAGGGCCTAACAATGCAAAATTAGGGTTCTGTTGTAAACATCTGTATCGGCTGATCAGTTTTGTCTGAAATTGAGCTGTTAAAAAAGTCTAAACCCATTAGTTAAATTAATTTACAGTCAATGGATAAATTACAAATCGAAGTTCTTTGTCCTAAAATCATACCCTAAATACATTAATACTTTAACCACTCTGAAAATGTCCACATTTAAAATATAAATAGAAAAATGAAAACTATAAAGACTCTCAGAGGAAATTGTTAGACTTTATTATTTTATATTACAATGTCTAAAATGATACACAGTCCATGCAGCTGTTCTGTTAGGCGATAACACAATTTACTTAGTTTTTGTTTCATCTAATTTCTCAGTGATAACAGCCAGCAAATACAAAAGACAGTCCCTACTGCTGTGAGGTTATGTGATCATTAGATTTTAGACCTGAAGGTGCCACACTCTGCAGTTCAGAGAAGCAACATAACAAATACAAGCAACAACAGGAGGCCTCCTGGTAATTGCGTGTTTATGTTTTATACAAAAGCACAGCATGATGCAAATGTGTGGGAATGTGTGTAACTGTAAAACATAACAAGCTGTGTCAGAGACTTAACTTTTTTAGTGTGTGAGGTCACATAACAGCCCAACCCAAAGCCAGCATGTGTTTCAAACAGCAATAATGAACTCTGTGTGCCTTAAATGATCCCTCGCATCCCGACGGCTGACAGGCACACTTACACACAGACACAACATCCCGGAGAATATATTCAATAGTTGAAACCCGGCAGGTGACTTGCCGTCTATTGGGATATTCTTTTCGGAATAAAGAGACCTGGGAGGGGACTGTTGGAGGGGATGGAGAGGCACACATATGAAAGAAATGGGTTTCAATAAAAAAAATCAGAGAATAAAATACAAAACAGTAGAGATGAATAAAAACGTATTATTGTTATTATTATTATTATTATTATTATTATTATTATTATTATTATTTAACCATTTTTTTCAATGTTCTTGTTAGGATGCAGTGTGATCATAGGCTGCTGTCTGTATCATGTTAATATATGTTGGTGTTTTTAAATGCAGCTACCAGCCTGTATCAGACACTGGCTTCAATATTAGGTATATACATTGAAATGTCTATAACTATGTCTGCTCCTGATTTTTAAATAATTAAGATAAAAATAAATATTAAAATTGTCCACAAGAAACAGAGGATGCTAAATAATGGTATATATCCCCTGTTAAAACCTTTTAGCCCATGTTTTCTGTTATGGAATTCAAACTGGGCAACATCTAATATGTTCTACCACTGGGAATGTAATGTTATGTGTTTATGAGAGTTTTACAAATTTAACAAAGTCATATTAATATTAAAATGAAATAATAGATAGGGACAGAAGGAGAAGGAGAAGTTTATAGGCACACCCCTTGCATCAGTACAGTATAAAATTTACAAACACACAGAAGACCCAAAAATTCTAGATCTTACACTAATATTAATGGAGTTGTGCGCATGAATGTGGCATTTATTATTCAAGTATGATAGTTGAAGTGCTGATTCTATGATTTTATCAACGCTTTACATTGTATTCAAACTGTTTTAGGGATGTAGTTGTCATGTTGGCTGTGTGTTGAGGAGCCACTCTGGTAGCTCATTGTGGTTTAGGAATCCTGTTTTCTTTCCTTAATATTAGTTTGAGTGACTGAAACTCAACAACACACAACAATTTACAATTTCAAAATAAGAAGAAAGATAAAAAGAAGAGGATGAGGTGAGGTGAGAGGAGATAAATCCTTATCTGAAGGAGTCTAGGGGCGTATCGAGTTCCTCTCGTCACTATTCACACAACTATCATTATTTCCATCACTGAGCAGAACTCAGATTCATTGGAAACTTCTGACAGCCAAACTCATTTCAGAGCCTGATGGAACACATTTCCAAAACTGACAAATGTGAGATGTGCAAAAAGTGTTAAATACACAGCTGCCAGTCACAGCAGCAAAACCTGCCAGGCAAATAAAATCTGGATGGTCATTATACTGTAGAAGCTGTCACACAGATTTGTAGAGATACAACCTGAGTCAGTGTATTTTCTGACTACAGCGCTGAATCTGTGCTCTTTGGTTATCTGCACCACCATCTCATTTAAAAGCCTAAATAAATTGGATAATTGCAGCAGTGGTTGTTAGTCTGAAAAGCTTATAGACTTGCTTTAAAATAAAACTAACCTCTTAAATCATGAGGTATACTGAGAAATTGTCATTACGCTGTGCTGCATATATATCTAAGTCTGACTTGGTCAGCATTTCTAAGATTCCTAATTTTTTTTTTTCATCTTTCAATCTTTTGAATGGATTTTAAAATACTTTTATTAGTTTTGGAAGCTCTTGAAGATTTTAGTCCAAGCATTTATCAGACCTGTTTTTAGCTTTCAAAACCTCCCAGGGCCTTCCCTTCCCCTGACAACCTTGTTCCTTCTTCTTCTTGTTCATCCGATCGATAGAAAGAAAGACATAGAGAAGCATGTTTTATGATGTGGTTCTTGCCTGTGTAGCAGCCTTCCTGAGGATTAAAAGGCAGCTGTGTGTTCAAACAAACCTTCTTTATTTTGTATGTTTGGATTGATTATTTTTTTGACTATTTTCTTATCCTGTGTTTTTTTTTTTCAGATTAGTTTTTTGCATTTACCCTATCTTTATTTTAATGTGTACACTTTATATTCTTTTCTATCTACCTTTACATCTATTTTATTTATTTATTTATTTTTTATTTACAATGTTTTAGCTTCCTCGATGAGGTCAGTGAGGGTCATGGGTTCAAAGCTTCCAAACAAGAGGATGGTGAAGGGTAACAGGTGTAATTCATCAACCCAACACACAGGATGCAACAAACAGCAGCTCTGTTTGTCTCCAAGAATTTTTTTTTTTTTAATGTTACTGGAGGGAATTTTGACATTTTCAAAGCAGTACATGACAGATAAACTATAAGAATAAAAGTCGGGAGATTTAGCTCAAATTGACAAAAATCATGTAACACTACTTAAGGAAAGACTAAAACAGAAACTTTGGTTTACCACATTTTAAAAACATGGAAAAGCTTTTGATGCTAGATCTCAAGTCTAATCCAGCATATATATATATATATATATATATATATATATATATACCAGTAGCTGGATCAAGAGAAGGTCCAGATGCAGATCTCAGGTCCTGTGTCAGGTCAGTTAAGCAGCTTAAAGTACATAAAAATACAATTGTCTGTGAAATAAAGTTGTTTAACAGCTGCAATGTCCCAGTCCAGCTGTCAGGTCCAGATTGTTATTGTAATTGTCTGACAACATTATAGATGCATTTCCAGACATGTTTACATTTCACTTCTTCCAGTATTAGTGGCATCATCCTTTTGTTGGCTGTGTTATACGCACAATGTTAGGTTATGTGTTATAAACACATAGAGACATTTCACCCATTTTAATTGGACCTCACCGTCACAGCATTCCCACATTGAGGTGAATATTTAGCTGACTTTTGACTATTTAGATGGGTAAAAGGAATCTATGTATATATATTCAAGCTAGAGAATACAGAAGAGCTCACACAATTTATAGAAACAATGAAAGAGCGTTAGGGCAAAGTGAGAATTAAGGTTGGGAAACAACATTAAATCTATCATGTAGGGCCATTTTTTTTCTTTAGGAACAGCTGATTTTATGCAATTTTAGCTCTCTTTAAGGCTGTCACACACTTAAACTGAAAGTGACTTTTTTGATTGTCTTTTCAATTAAAAATAATAGCAACTTAAAACATGGTTAATCATAAAATGTGAAATTCCATCTATCTCAAAAGGTGTTTAAAGCCTTTAAAACAGCGTAAAGAGATTCTGCACATTTCAGGTGCAGTACTAATTTAAAATGCAAGAATAAAAAGAGAAATTCTATCCTGTAATGAGGACAATGTTGTATTGCAAGGTCTTTGTAAACTATCTTGAGAGTAATTTGAAGTACTTGCATTTACACATCCATTCATTGCCAACATTGTTTTCAAAATGTTTTAGTGCATGCAAATTGCTAAATCCTTACTTATGTCCATGGATTAGATTCTGTTTAAATGTGAGATTTTAAATCTCCAACCTCTTCAGGGTTTCAAAATTTAATTGTGAATTTAAGTGGTGGTGTAAGGTTATTCATTCATTCACTCATTAATTTTCCAATTCAGGGTTGAATTGGTTGAGGCTGCAGGAGCCTTACCTACCAACTAAAAACTAGGCTTGCACTGTCGCCCCCGACTGCCAAAGGTATGTCCTCGAAAGCCCTGATCCTTGATGCTGCCCCTTTATTTACACTTGTTTTGACATGAATGGACAAATTGCTGATGAGATATAGAAAAACGTGTGACAGTTTTTGTGAAAAACTCTCCCTAGCGAGAAAGTTTGAATCGTCAGGGGTTAATACACAAACATTTGTCTGATTCACGTAAAAACAATAAAAATAATAAAAGGACTATAGTGATCAGATGAAAGGTTGTTGAGATATAGACAAAAATATTCAATTTCGGATTAAAAGCTCCCCAAAGTGGGAAATATTAGATCCTCTGGGGTTAGTGCACACAGTTATAGGAAGCTGGATCACTAGTCGCTACAGCAGCATTTGGTATGACGTGAATCAGACAAACGATTGATGAGCTATAGCCAAAAATAAAATTTTGGATAAAAAGCCCCCCTCTAGAGGGAAAACATGGAACCTTAGGTGTAAGTACACACAATAATAGGCAGCATAATCTCTAGTCGCTTCATTTGCATTTGCACCTTGGACCAATGGTTAATCAATTATGTCCAAAAATGTATTAAATGAAGAAAAAAACTTCAAATTTCAATACAAAACTTCCCCTGGTGGCAAATTTATAACCTGGATAAAACTCCAAGTATGAAAAGTGGCAAGTCTTTATTTGAACAATCCATCAGGGAAATACTTTCTGAAGTATGTTGAAAAATGTAATTCTTTTTACATAAAATTCCTCCTGGTGGCAAAGTTATCATCCAAAAATCCTGAAAATCATTTTGGCCTCTCATTGACCAATGCCCTGATGCAATGTGAAAGAAATTCAATGAAAGCCTGTCAAGTTATCGTGTTCACACGGCCAGTCTGCGGCGGCTGACATACTGCCACTAAAACCATCATATTCCCGAAACTCCTTTTCAGGAATATAATTAGCAGTTATCCTGCAAAAGGCAAGGTACACCTTGGACAGGTCTACACTCCGTTGAAGGTCTACTCAGCTTGGGCTAATGATAGCACAAACAGAAAACTAAACCTTCACCTCAATATCTTAATGAAACAAAAACAATGGTTCTGTTCCAATTTTCAAAAATGATTGTGTGTGTTATTAAAAAAGTGGGCCTGCTTCGAGGAACAATCACATAATTGGTAATGTGTGTTTATGTGTTGCCAGCCCAGGGTTTTTCACCACCACAGATAAGGATGAAGAGTTATAACTGCTAGCATGAAGCTTAATATTCAGGTTTGTATTTATTTATTTATTTATTTTTCAGTACTCTGCAGTAATTTGTCCATCACATATCAGCTCCATAAACCCAGGACTTCACTCTTTCTCCTTTCCACTGATAACAGCAAGCAATTTCCAATTTCAGAGGTGCGGCAAATGTTGCACGATCCGAGCTGGAAATTGACAGGAAATTATGATGAGGAGGCTGGACAACAATACTGAGCCAAGAGTTGTGATGTTTTACTCCAACAAACCTAAACGAATCAATGTAAGACCAATTTAGAGCTTTGGGGGTGGAGGACACATTGGGAGTATTTTTTTTTCTTTATTGTTTTATGAGGCACCCATCTGGTCCTCTCATAACCTTAAACACATGTAAACTAATCCCTATTTTCCACACAGGTTTTGCATACATGCACAAACATCTTCACATTTTCACAAAACTCAAAGGACTAAAGACTCCACCTGCTGTGACGAAGAGATGATATGTAGGAAGAGGTGTGTGTTCACTGATGTGTTTGTTTTTCTTCCCTCCTCTTTCTACCTATTTGTTGAACATCTCATCCATCTTTCCTTTAATGATCTGTGAAAGAGTTTCATGGGGTGGGGGTGGGTGGGAGAAGGACTGTTTACAAAATCTTGCAGTTTTGCAATGATTTTCATGCATGAATACACAGGTCAACACCACCTTTATACATAATAATAAATTGGTACATTAATATGTTAAATAATGAGTTTTATCCTCTTAATGATTAAGCTATATAAGCCTCTTAAATAAAGAACATTATAGGCAGTGTCTCAGCATTAAAACATGCAACTTGATTACAGTATATCCATTATTAAGAGTGAATTATTCTGAATG
Organism: Kiunga ballochi; assembly: GCA_037177335.1. Lineage (NCBI taxonomy): Eukaryota > Metazoa > Chordata > Actinopteri > Atheriniformes > Pseudomugilidae > Kiunga > Kiunga ballochi. Next base: position 6,601,216 of record JBAMIG010000003.1, read on the forward strand.
ATAGCTAGACTGAAAGAATGGTGACTGATGAAAACAGAATACCATTATTAGACTGGCATAGGTCATTAAGTGCAGCGCTTCATTGCAGTATGTCCAGTCAGGTTCAGTGAGAAGGTTGATGAATTACATTAACAGAGCTGTTCAACTTGAACACAAAATGTCTTTCAGAGCAAATGCTTGGTTTGCCAGGCTGTGATCTTTGTCCTGGTAATATATCACACAGTCATCTGCAGTGTGTTTTACCAGAAAGCAATTGAAAACAACAAGATATTTTTTTTAAAAAGTGCTAAGAGAAAACTTTCTGAAGAACAGTTATTGGAACAAAAACATATTTTTTTCTGTATTTATTTTAAAAAAAAAAACATCACACATTTAACATGTTTATAAAATGGATTCTTACATGATAATATAAATTGAAATACAAACTCATGTCCACATCTGGTAACCATGGCAACGCATCACAATGACAGAAAGCAAATAATCCACTCAGCTGCTTCCTGTGGGAAGACTAACAAATTTAACGGTTTAAAATTTTTTTATGTATTGTTATAGAAGCCCATCAATCAGTACTCATTTGTCATTTTCCCTCCTGTCAACAGGCCTACACCCTCACCTGGAGAGGATTGGATCATCAGCCATACCTTCACCTGCACCCTCCGGATTCGTCGAACCCCTCAACCAGTCACCAACAAACACACCAGCATCCAGGAAATAAAAGGCCACCTCATCAGTGATTCACTGAGAAATTGTTTGGAAACGCTTTGGAAACTCTTTCTCCTAGGCTTGTGGATCTGTGGACTTTGAACCTTTGTGCTTTCAGCTTGGTATTTGTAGTGCACTTTGTATATTATCTCATTTTGAGGTGTTTAGTTTAGCTTAGATTTGGGTTTTGGTATTTACACTTAGTTTAGGATTTAGGATTCTTGTATTTTGTATGTGTGTACAGTTTGGTTCCAGCAGTGTTAAAACTACTTGGTTTTCTGTTTATTTATATCTTTAAATAATGTGTAGTTTGAGTTGAGTTAGTTATGTTTTTGTTTGTTTTTTGTACACAGACTAGTATTTTGATTAGTTTTAGTTTTGTAAATATATTTAAGAAAAAAAAAAAAAATATATATATATATTATTGTACATTTACATAGAGTTTTGATTTGTTATTAATATTACTAGATATTTTGTTTTGATAATTGTTAACTGTTAACCTTAGTTTATTGGAGCTGCTCTCCCTTTTAACATTTTTAGGAGGCCTGTTGTTGTTTTAGTTTGGTATTGTACTTTTGCATACCTTGGGGATTTGGCTATCCCAGTTTGTTTGTTAGGATTTTGTTCTATTCTTTAGTAGTTTTGAGCAGCTTTGCGAACCCCAACTCTGGAGGTCTTGGACCATGTGTGTGTGTAGCATCTCCCTCTTGGGAATAAATTCATTTTCACTACTTTTACATCTGCGCAAATCTTATGTAACAGAAACCCCTTCTGCCAAACAGGGTCGTAACACGTATTATGTATTTAATATTTATTTCTGGTGTGAGTGACCGTAGTAGAAGAAGCAAAATGTCCTTCAGTGTGTCTATTTGAAGTAATAATATACTTAACAGAAACAATCACACCTCTGCGTTGTCTATTAATTTCTGATTATGCATACCTCATTGTGCATTATTCCTTACATAAATAGTTTATTTAAAAGTGTTGACCATTCAACTCGGCAACAACGTAACTTTCTGCAGAGGTGGCGCGTCAGAGTGATTCAGTTTATATGAATGAGGTATCACCTGCTATAAAATCAACAATCCAGCGATAAATAACCTGACATATTGCGGCACATTTTACACAAAAGTAGGTGTGGAAAATATGTGAACTGAACTGGATCCCTGATTCTATTGTGTTTAGAAACGTCTCCACACCAGCCCAAGATGCAAACACATAATCAGTATCACCATTGCCCAAGCACCCCCTAACCACAGACCCGACACTTTCAGCACTATGATTTGTATGTTTATCATGTTATAAGTAAAGAGAGTTTAAGATCCTACTTTTTAAAAAGCAAAGCAATGATCCCCAGGATTTTACCATGATTATATTCCCAAAACTAATTTGGTAAATGGACTGGTAAATGGACTCATACTTATATAGCGCTTTTCCAGTCTTAGTGACCACTCAAAGCGCTTTACATTATGTAGCCACATCCACCCATCCACACACACATTCACACCCCGATAGGCACATCGAGGGGCTGGTTGGGGTTCAGTGTCTTGCCCAAGGACACTTCAGCATGTAGTCAGGGGAAGCCAGGAATTGAACTCCTAACCTTCCAGTTGAAGGACAACTGCTCTTCCACCTGAGCTACAGCTGCCCCAATTTGATTCATATGGAGGCAAAAAAAAATATTTGTAGTAGAAAATCATCGTATTGAACAGGCAGTCAAATGAGAAAGTGTTGATAGATGTGCAGTGAGGAAAGCTCAAAGCTTCTTGTTGATGCAGCAGACGTCCACAACCAGCAGATAGAGTTAATTGATTCTGTCAAATGATTCATAACACCAAGCCATTTTCATGCATGGTGTTAAAGTTGGCTCAAAGATTCATGAGGCCTCGGTTTCACCATCCCTACCTACCATCCAGAAGCATTTAGGATTTTCCTGCTACAACACACCTGATTCAAGTCAATGGCTCATTAACAAGCAGGTGCAGAAGCTAAAAACAACTTTTTGGAGAAGATCTTCATTTGAATCAGGTGTGTTGTAGCAGGAAGACCCTAAAACCTTCTGGATGGTAACCCTCAAGGACTGAAGTTGGTTACCCCTGATCTAAAGGTATAATGCCTCCGTCTTGATTTTGGGTTTTTAAATTGTTAATAGACTTAATTGGGTATTCGGCTTGCAGCTGTTTTGGTTGGTTGACAGCAAGTTGATTTAGGCAGTTTTTTGTAAACCCGTTCTGTCAGTCATGTAAATCTATTTGACTGTTTTCAATTTACTTGATCTGTTTTAGAAGCACTTCTAATGTTTGTAAAGCATAATTGTCACACAATCATGCCATGGTAAATGTGCAGGACTCGAATGGAAACCTTGCAGGGAAACATTTATCATTTTAAGGTCTCTTCAAGATCTCTAAATGGAGGAAAGAAAAAGAGCAAGGGGAGAAAAATGAAGAACTATCCTCTATGGCATTTTTCTTTTTCCAGCCCACAGAGAAGACAAATGGAGAGCGAAAGAGAAAGAAATCATTTTCCCTGTGTGAACCTGTAAGGTAGTGTGAGAGAAAGAGCAAGATGTGGTGATAATGACTCTCAGGCTGCTCAAAGTGTTTGTGCTGTACAAACCCACTGAGAAAAGAATTGAAAAAAAGGGCAGGGAGTCCTGATGGGAGGATTTCATTCCTCCTGCTCTCATCATCTTGGCAGGAATGTTTTAGGAGTAAGAAAAAAATGTCTTTTATTGAAAGGTCATTGCAGTCTAGCTTCACCAGAAAATGTGAAGAACCTAAATTTGTCCACAATACATTGAAATGTTACAACCTGTGGTTAGAAACCATAACATGACAATCTCTCAGTACGATGATGTTTTCTGCTTGGCAGCTTTTGTGTGACACTATAGATTGATTGTAGTAATTGTTTTTAGAAATAGCTACATAAATAAATAAATTTAGTGTCCGGTACTCTACCTGTCTGTCTATGAATAAAACTGAGGTTTCAGCAGAATTTAGTAAAAACTTGCCCAAACATTTATCTTTATTAGACCACTGTAACACTGTCCCTGCATGTCTCACTATAAAATCCATCAAATAGCTGCAGTCAGGCCAGAATGTGGCTGTTTGAGTCCTCAGAAAGACCAAGAAAATTACATCATAAAGCTAACGTCCTTTGCTCTTTACACTTATCTTGAATTGACATAAAAATTCTGCTGTTAATTTATAAAATGCTTTAAAATGTCCAATATCTCTTTGTTTGTTATCAACTCACCAGGTCCTTTTTTTTTACATTTTAATTCCTCACATTGTAATTTTTTGTCATGTTTTACTTCTTAAAGTATGTTTAAGTACTTCCTGCACCTTGCTGAAATGCTTTTAATGTTTTATGGAAAGCACTACAATCACATTTGCAGAATTATTTTTTAACCAGGTTTGGCCAAAAGTCTGATCCTCAAGAGCTACTGCCCTGCAACCTTTAGATGCAATCATACATAATCAAAGACACCAGGACCAAATAGCTGAATTATCTCATCTAGCTTTGCAGAGACCTGATAATGAGCCATTCATTTCATTCATGTCTATTGGAGAATAGCTGTTTCTAAAAGTTGCAGGAGGGTGGAGCTTAAGGACGGTGCTTGGGCACACTCGGTGTAAACTTTCCATAAACATTGATGATGAGTCATCAAGATGGTGCATTCGGTTTGTCACTAAGGACACAATCCTCAATTGTAAGTTCGGTACAATATTAATAAAACAGTGTCTTTTTTTCCCCCAAATTGTAAATGTTTTGCATAACTTTAACCATTTACAGATAAGTTAATAACATTTTAAAATATTCTGAGCAAAGTGTTTGTTCAAAACAAGTTTTTGCCTAATCAATGACCAGATCATTCAACTCTAAAGCATCTGGAAACTCACTGCAAATTAAAATGACAGGATCAATCCCCACGTATTAGCTAAATGTTTTGGGAGGAAATAGAGATTGATGGCTGATCTGGTAAAAAAAAAAAAGTTTGATTAAAATAATCCGGAACAGACTGACCAGGTTGTGAGAGTGAATAATAGGATGAATAAGGCGGAAAAAAGAAATAATAAAAAGGTAGAGAGAACAGAAAGGCAGGAGAGCTGTTTGTCATTAAATTCTGCGTTGATTTGACAGTTCTATTATGAAGAAAGATGGGTGAGGAAAAGTGGAATGTGTGCAGATCACTCTTTCACGCTCCCTCTATCCTGTGGTCTCTAACACTTCTACCCTTTTCCTTCTTTCTTCTCCATTTCATTTAGTCCTTCCACTCACATTGCTCTCTTTTCCTAAGTTTCCATCACTCCTGTGTGATGAACACCCAAATGAAAAAGGAGAGCTCTAAGCTTTTGTCCACTTTTGGTCTGAATTAATCAATAATTCCTTTATCCTCTTACCTTCCCCTCTGTTATTTCACTTTTCCTCCTTTCTCTCTCCCCTTTCCACTCTTTCCAGGTGTTTTGTTTCCATATTTACTCTAAAAAGAAGACAGGAAACTATTTCTTGTTAGAACAAAAAAAAAAAAAACCTACCTGACATCAAAATCTGGACAGTGTTAAATTAGAGCTGGTATCCGTTACATATTAAAGGGGAAATTATTTTACCAAAAGGGATCAGATAGAAAGATAATATTTCTTCTCCCATATCAACAGTGATATAGCAGATCACATCCATGACTTATCACTATGTAATTTAAACAGGAAGACACATCAATAAGCCACAGCAACTGCTTTCTAACACTAAAATTGATCTTTTTTTTAAAGGAGATTAAATTAGATAAAAAAAAAAGTAGGTCCAAGTGAATAAAGGGATTAAAGAGAAAGTAGCTTATTTCCTGAAAAATCTATTAAAAAAAGTGATCAAATAAAATGTGAAGCGTTTATGAGAATATTGTTTGTTTTGATTTTTTTTTTTCAAATTTAAATAGCTTATTCAATTCATTTTAGTTTTATTTTTATAGCCCAGTTTCACAACAGAGTTGACTCAAAGGGCTTCACACACAGTTAATCACACAACAGACATAACACATGTTACACACAAATAATTACTACCCTAAACTAAACAGATCCAGGACATACCTGTCCTTAGACCCTCCTTCCACATAGACAGAGTGAAAATGCAGTGTGAAACAAGCAAAATAAAAGTGTGAAATTCTACCAAAATCTCTGCCCAATCAAATTGAGTTCCCTGGTGTCAGGGCCGTGAAGGGACGGACACACACGCAGACTGGCGATTCATAAAAAGATACACTGGAGACGAACACTGAGATTAACAAGACACTCTGGCAGGGAACACAGGGAGCCAGCAAACTAAACACACTGGGGAAACGAGACACAGGTGAAACACATGAGGGTAATCAGGATGTAGGTAGGAGGGGAAGACACACGAGGGAGGGCCGGACGAGACACCTGAAGAAAACAAACAGAAGAATCAGTACTAA
>JBAMIG010000003.1:6667083-6690671 GCA_037177335.1 Kiunga ballochi
AGGGATTTGTGGGGGACACCAAAAAGAAGTGAGTTACAGTAATCAAGACGGGAGGTGACGAGGCTGTGAACCAGGATTTTTTTTTTTATTTTATTTATTTATTTTTTTTTTGCTGAATTATAACCAACTTTGCAAACTTTTTGTCTTCTAATTTTTGGTTAAAAAAAAACCCCACTTCTTATAATGTATTTTAACGTGACACTTTATTTTAATAAGCTCCAGTACAGACTGTTACCATATTGGATTCAGACAGTTTAGCCGGTTTGAACAATGAGCAGCAATGTCAATTATGGTATGAGGCATAGTACGGGTGAAGTTGGACAGTAATATTATAATTATACCAAGATAATTATGTCATAGTTTGAGTTTGGTTTATTTGGTTTACAGTTTTATGTTGGTATAGTTCCTGTTTTGTTTCATGTGTTTCTGTTTAGCTTCCTTATTGAGCCGTTTTACCACCTGTGTCTTGTTTAATGTGTATTTACGTATCATTACTCTGTAGTTGTCCTGTGTTACTTCTTGTTTACTTTGTATTTATTTCTACAATCCTGGATTAAAACCTCAACATTCAGCATTCTGTAGTGTTATTTCCCATGAATTAAACATCCATGGAAACTTTAAAGTTCATAATTTTCACAGGTAATTTCCTGTGGAATTTTTTACGTTTCTATTGAGAGACAACCAAACTGTTTTTTTTTTCTGCAGACTAAAATGTCCTTCGCTGCCCTTCCAAACATACTTGGAAAAGTGAACAGTGTCTGTAATGTGTTTCACATCACATTTCACTCAAACTTTTTCAAAAATCTTTTTTCCCACCTTAATCTTATTAAAAGTAAACATCTCTTTTCCCTACAAATGACTTGTCTCAGCACTTGGCCAGACTTAATTTATTGAATATTTCCTGCAGCGTCCTTTGTCAAGGTAACATCTCTGAGCTTAGTCCTGTAATATATGTTATATATGCTAAGTAATGCTGCTCACATAGTACTAGAGCTGGGAGCATTTTTATACACATCCCTTCAGATCTGAATGATGTCAGAGGGAATAGTTTTAACTCTCTTTCTTCTCTCTGTTTTTAGATTTAGGAGCTGAGGTATAGGGTGGGAGAAATCTATTTCTTCATTGGAGGAAACTTGTTTTCTTTAATGTTTGTGAAATTTTCATCTCATCATACTTTTTTTACAACCAGAAAAAATTTCTGACAGCTTTAGTTGTAGATAAAAATGTGTTTTATCCTACTTGTATGCTGATCTATTATGGCATCAGAGATAAAAACATAAATTATTAACCTTGCATTCAAATTATTCTTTCAATATTATCGCCTGACCTATGTTTTACTCTTCGGTGCAAATTTTTGTGAATTTCCTAGATTTTCATGCCTTCATTTCTACTCACAAGAGATACTATTTGCTTTTCTATGTGTAAATCAGCTTGCCTAAACATGTCAGAACATACGATTTGCTTTGATTTTTGATTTTGTAAACTCTTCTGGGATTACCGTCTCAGCTTAACTTGGTCACATCAGTCCAGATTCTGCCAGCAGCTGATGGTCATTCCTGAGGACTTTTTATTAAATACATTTGTAAGAGTAAGATTTAGTTTTAAGAGCACATTAACACCACCAGAGGGCATCAGCATCACACAATATGGGTGACTACGCAGAAATGTGGGAAAGGCAGTAACATGAAAAGTTGCGATAAAGAGGAAATGATTAATGATGATGATGATGATGAAAAAATAGGAGATGATGAAGCTGGAGGACAAAATAGAGAATCATGGAAGCAAAAATGATAAACTGAGAAGTAGGAGAGGGAAAATGTGTTTTAAAAACAAATATGAAATATTAGTCCTATTTATAGTCAACCTGTTTTGGATTATTAAAAAATGTGTCATATTATAAATGTATTTAATTATTTTCTACATAATTATAGGGAGAGATTAGGAATTTCATCAAAGAGAATCAGGCTTACACAAAAAACACAAGAAAAACAGAAAACCAGGGAGTTTAAATACAAATGAAAGAAAACATAGATGATAACTACATCATACTAGTTGTATTAATTAACAAGAAGTAAAGCTGTAACAGAAAACACAAAGGGAAAACTGCACAACTACAACACTGTTGGGGCCTCGTCTCCTCATAGACGTTACTAAATAAATAAACCAATGTTAATAAGTTATTTTCATCTGTGCCCATTATAGATTTAAAGTAACTGGACTGCTTTCACACACAGCCTTGTTAGTATGTACTTGTTTCTGTGTGTTGTTTTGTTTTTGTGTGTGTGGTAGGTAACTATAAAAGAGGTTGAATATTAAACAGGACAAAAGCACACAACACAAACAATACTGTTTCTGCGTGTGTCTGCCTTCACAATAGATACTTTCGCTTGACACTTCTACGTCTCATCAGGCAAGTTTCTTTTTTGTTTTATTATTTTCACCTGTTCTGGTATTCTGTCTGTTTTCAGTTTGCAGACAGTGTGTTTCTCAGATGTTTTCTGGAGATGCAATCTTCGTTCACCAGTCAGCTGTCACCGGTTGCTGGTTGCCTCTGTTGGTGGAGGCTTGACACAAACATACCTTCCTCTCTATTCTAATGATTTTTGCAATTGATATAACTAAAATTTCCTCTTCTTTTCCCCCTACATCTGTTCTTTCAGAGTTTAGCTACGTGGCCACTAGAGTGTGCTGTTCTATAATTGACTAAATACTTTGGACTTGTCTTGAATCACAGCTAATTCGGCTCAGACTGCCAGACTGGTATTTCTATCTACGGTGCCTGCTGAAAGTGAAGGACTTTACATAATTTGGACATCCCTGTGTCACATCACAGCTTTGCAGATTAAGTGGTTTGACTTAATGATGGTCATTTTAAATATTTGCAACACTGACATATGTTCTCATTTTAGTCTAAACTAGATCTTCTATATAAATGTAATACTAGTTTATACAATTTTATTTCTTCTACAGCTGCATGAGGACATCATAACTCTGAACAGATTCTTTTTTTTTTTCAAATGGAAACTTTTCTCATGAGCAAACTGTCTTCTGACTGATCAGTTTCTAAAAGAGGCAGGCGGGGGATGGTGGTGACTTGAATGCACAAAGCCAATCTGGAACATTAGAATATTTTTTTTGGCAAAAATGCTATTTATCAACATGATTGCATCTTAAACCCAGCAGAAGATATGTAAAGCAGAGCAGGCACTATATGTTTAACAAAACAATGCTCATATTACAAAGATTAGAAATGGAAAGTCAGTTTACCAACTGGCCATTAGCTGCAGCTGCACAGCCTTATGGATCATGTGTCTTTCCTTGCTGCTGATGTTTGTATACTCCAGTCTTTTTAAGTGCAGATGTGGTGAAACACCAGCTGTGGCTGAACATATCTGCTGCAAATACAGAGCTAATGTTATTGAAGATGAACTGCATCTAACTTTTTAACCCAATCGTCACAACATAAAATGACAGGAAGAGAGTAGTGAATGTCAACAGAGGATTGTAATAGTGTCTGTTTGTGTGTGTGTGTGTGTGTTTGTGTGTGAGTGAGTTGCAGTAAGGAGATGAGTGATCATCATCTCCACAGAACAGCAAAAAAAACCAAAAAAAAAAACAGACACATAGCTGAATAAAGTGGTCACCAGGACAACAGGACAGCAAGCTGATCTCCCAAGCAGGAGGTTTTCAAAGGGGTTGGAAGTTAAGAAAGTCTACAATGGGGAGATTGACATTAAAAAAAAAGAAATTTAGGCAAATCAGAGTGACATGAGTAAGGTTTGGAAGCTGGTTGCCAGACAGAAAATATTCAAATCACAAAATGCTATGATAATGTCCAAGTTGTTAAAATAACTCACTATACTGGGTATTACTGCTGAGGTACCAGATGCTATTTGGGTAAAAATAAAAAAGTTGTTTTGAATATAATTATTTCTTTGTAATTTTTTTTATTAGATTGCTGTGAAATCCTTTATTCCCAACAGCTTAGTATTTTTAGATACTATATTATGAACTTGACATTTTACTTACTGTACTGTATTCTATAAACTGTATATGATTTTAGAGTTAGATGAGAGGTGCAATCAAATCTGGTTGGTTGAGGCTAATGATGAATGCCAGAGCAAAGGTGACAAATCAACACCTTATTTATACCTCGAGCACATTTGTTTCTTTGACTCCACCTCTGAAATGCAACACTGTATCTTCCTTTTCAGCTTTGTGTGACATAATAAGTCCTTTTGTTCCTCCGGCTGGCAGGCGTCAATACATAAAAACTTAACAGCCATTTCTGAAAATGTCCTCCTTCGCTCTGAGGCATGAAAGATAAACAGACACACAGACTTTTTTGTCTCCCTCTTGTTTCACATGTAGTAAAAGAACACTTTAAGTCCTCGGGTCATTGTGTTAATTAACCAGTACAACATCCCAGTGTGGAGTTAATTAGAAAGCCTGTCACCTCCCTTAAGCTTTGCAGATATCATCATTTCCTCAGGCTGCATTCAGCCACTATCACATTTCTTCAAATACACACACACACAAACAGAAATTCTATCTACTGGACTTATAAAATAGATTGAATAGATTGTTCCATCGTATCATAAAGCAATGATGGAAATATCAAATACTGCAGATACTGTCAAATCAGACTATGCTTTAATCTTTGCACGTGTATGAAAGGAAACCGGATCCAACTAAAACATGATGTAATTGTGCAGAAACAACACATGATACCATGAACCTCAGACCCATAATAAATCATGGTTATCAGTTATACAGCTTAATATTTGTTTATTCCGGAGATGGGCGATTCCGATCCTTGAGGGCGGTAGTCTTGTAAGTGTTAGGAATTTCCCCGCTGCAACACACCTGACACACATCAGACTTAATTAGCAGACTTACAAGACTGAGGCCCTCAAGCTGCCCACCCTTGAGTTAGACGCATACTCAGTGTTGATACTTGGAAGAGTTATGAGGATGATATTTCCTGATGATTTCAGCAGAATTGCAGGCACCATGTCACATTATGCTGCATCATGTCACAACTCACAGGATTTGAAGGACAGGTCAGTCCAGCTCCTTGTTGCTTGGATGATAGTCTCTGTTGCCAAGTCTTAAAGTATTGTGCTCCTTCTAGGAAGAAAGCATTTTAAAAGGATTTTTAAGCAGAAATAAAGCAATTTGTTATGTGTCTTTTAAAAATCTCAGGATAAAGATTGAAGATATTTTACAGGTTAAAACTCTTAAAAAAATGTTTAAGAAAAGCAACGAGTCTCCAGAAAGGCACAGTTGGCAGCAGCTGAAGTATTTCCTTCACCATTATATCAAGATGACATACCCACTCCCCTGGAAGGGCAAATTGATTTTCTTTTCTATACATCTCCTAATAACAATGAAAGCCATTGAATGTTTTCTTTGCTCCCGAACAGCTTTCAATTTCTTTATCTTTTATTTAAAAAACTAAACAAAGTAATGTAATTTTTTTTTTACACTACAGCTCAGGTATGGGTGACTCCAATCCTCGAGGGCTGGAGTTGTGCAAATGCTAGGAATTTCCCTGCTGCAACACACCTGACACACTTCAGACCTAATTAGCAAACTTGTTTAAAGCCTAGCATCAAAATCTATCTATCTACATCAAACCCTGCACAAGTCTACTAATTACCCACTGATTTGAGTGATTAATGTAAACTTACCTGAGACATAATGAGACAGAGGTTTCTGTTGGTACCATCCAGATATTTGCTGTGTGAGTGTGTTTAGGCTTAATCCATGCTTAATGCTGTGTGTAAATGCTAGGTACTTTATGGTTATCACTGGATGCATGCCCACTAAACTGGCATCGTCAACAACCGGAAACACGTGACTGCACGTCCTCCATGTCGGTGGTAGGCTACTCTGGTTAAAGAGAGCCGCACTCCTGCAAGTGTTGTGAGTTTCTGGGCTGCATCACACTTGGCTCATATCAATGGGTAGTTAGTAGACTTGTGCAGAGTTTGATGTCAAGCAACTTCTAACCTGATGCAAACACAAACACAACACATCACAAAAAGTTGAATACACTCCAAACCATACCAACAGACATTGTGATAGTCAGAGAAAACAAACAAAAACACAAGAATAAATAAAATAAAAAAAAAACAACCTTATGGCATTAGCCTTAGGAAACGGGGCAAATGTCAGCATTTCTAAACTTTCCCAGAGTAGTGGAGATGAAAACACTCCTGTTATTCCTTTAGTATAACCTGCACACCTACAAAAAAAAAAGCTGAATCTTCTGTGTAGTTATTTCTAAATTGATTCAATATTTTAGCTGGCTAAAATAATTTTGTCAATATATTTTATGAGAGCGTCACTTGATGAATATTTACAACATTTCCACTGAGTGAAACATTTAAAAAATTGATCAGTTTTTTGTGTTTGTTGGGGTGTTCTTTTAGCTTGTTTTACTTGGCCATTGCAGTTGCTGACATTTACATCTCCTGTTTTAAAGCCCAACTTTATTAGACTGGTATTGCTGATGAATTTGGCAGCAAAAAACTGGGGAGCTGGCACACAACATAATACCTCTTACCAAAACCCCTATAATATTTTCAGTATTATCACCATATAGGCTACCTGATATGAATACATGAATAAATCGTGTCTCTTTTGTTGTGTTTATCAATATTTCTGTTCATTTTGTTGCTAAAAACATGTCTTGATTAACAATTATAAAATTCTATTATGAACATAATTTACCTTGTTAATTCCCTCTTGTGGTATTGCTGGGAGAATTTCAGACAAAACATTGTAACTTCAAAACAGTCTTGTTCAGTCTTTCTCAGTCCTGCTGCTTAAAAAGTCTCTTACATGCATGTTGGAACTATTTCAGCACTTTAGCAAACCTCGGTAAAACAAATACCTCAAAGGAGCCTCACAAACAGTTTGATGAGGTGATCCAGTAATCTAAATAAGGTGTGTTGGAGTAGGCAAACATGTAAAATATGCAGAGTAGTGATAGTTGAGAACAGTGATCTGGTTTCACAAATTTAAGGGAAATGTCAATTGGAGCCACTCAGTATGATCCTACAAGAGTCCTGGAGAAAGAAAATAGTCTTTGTGCACAATTTGTGCAGAAGACACTAAAACTCTGCAGCCCTTGTAGGACGGAGTAGCCCTGATGTAAATGATAGTTATTGTCTGACATACTTACTGACATGCACAAATGCAAACAGCAATGCAATGATGTCCCTTATACTGTCAGTATTAAATTAAACTACTGCTCCACTGCTTAGAAGCTCAATCCATCCAGTTGAATTTCTGGATTTTCTAAGCCAGTCTTTGGGTATACAGTGTGTGTAGACCTACACAGGACTACTGCATTCTGTGACAGTTCAACATTATCTCTGCTGCACACACCACCTTGCTTTTCTTATGATCCATAAATTATTCTGTTCGCATGAAGGCATTTTTTAAATCTGCGTCACTCAAGGAGTTTTTGTTCCCATTTGATAAAGTAGTTATGTAGTGTTTGGTGAAGTATTTAGTTTGATAAAATATTACATTGTAGCTTGTGAATTTTTGTCCTAAATGCATTTAACTTAGAAGTTGTGTTTGTGCACAGAGTTGTGCATTTCTTTAGCTTTATTTGTATTAAATCCCTGATGGATTGAAGATTTCTTGAGAAAAATCTGCATGACTCCATAAAGATAAAAGCAAGGCTGTAATTCTACATATCATTTGTACTACCGCAGGTTGTTCATTCTCTACTTAGATCAGGGGTTCTTGAGAGCTGCAGTCGTGCAAGCATTGGGAGCTTCCCTGCTGTTACACACCTGACACACATCAAACCTAATTAGCAAACTTATGCCTGACATCAAACTCTGCATAAGGCTGAAAATCACCCACTTGTTTGAAACATGTGTTACAGAAGGAAAACTCCCAACAGGTGCAGGACTGCAGCTCTTGAGGAGCTCTTATACTACCACATTTTTATATTCGTTTATCTGTGGTAGGTGCTAAGATTAGCAGGGGTTTTTAACCTGCTATCTAACTAATCTTATTCAGAATGGGGTTAAAAAAGGGTCATTTCAAACTAAAGTTTAATGATACTAAAGCACAGTAAAAAAAAAACTAAAGATGTTCCTCTTCCATGTCTTTTGTGTGACTAATTAGACTTTACATTTATCCAGTTTGTGAATCTGTGCCGCAGGTGGGTGCAAACACTGCTGGGTTACCAGCCGATGACATAGTGGCATCAGATAGACACACTTTTTACAGTACACTAATAAGAATGGCAGTTGATCAATTCTTATGGTTGGTCAGTTTGCAAGATCAGTAGCTTTCAGTTCTTAAATGGAAATGATTCAGAGCTAGCTGCTAGCTTGTTGAAATTACAAAAAAATGATCAGCTTTTGCTTTTGTGTTCCAGAGTCTCAAATCCACATATGCAACGTGCACTGTTGCACCATTAGTGTTCATCGTGTCTGTGTTGGAACATATGTGCTGTGGTTCTGAATGAGGATTACTAATTCCAGGTTTGGGCTCTGCATCTCCTTGACTCTGTTACCTGAACATTGAATGAATATCCTAATTGGACAACCTGAGATTAATGTTGTCACGTCTGTAAAAGCTTTACTGAAAAAATACATTTTAGAGTCTGTAACCTTAATCGTTGAAGAAATAAAGGTGCATTTAAAATGGTTAATACTAGTATAGGTTGTGAAGGTTTCAGTGACTTATGCCACTTATGTAATTGTGTTCTGGATTGCTCTTTATGTTGAGATGTTTTAGATTGAGAAACTGACCTTTTCTTCTCACCCCTTTTTTTAATTATGCAGGTTATTCCTGCAGCCTAACATATTGACATTTTAGCACATAACACATGTAAGTGTGTGAAAAAAAACAAAAAGGAATATCCTTTAAGGATAATTTTTTTCCAAAGTAAGTCTTAGTAATTGATGCTTGTAGATGGTGCAGGTAACATTCAAAGCAACGGGTAGAAAGACGCAGCAAAACGTTAGCGGTACAAGGAAACTTTGAGGGTTCTTTTCAGATTCTGGGACAAATTGTCATCAATTACTCATATTTTTTTCTCACATTTGTAAAGAATATTCCCACGCTGTCATTTTTCTTTTTTAGTTTTCCAATTTCATCACTTTTAGGTTTTACTAATTCCAACACACTCCACATACCTTCAACAGATATTTGACTCCAGCCGAGTGGAGGAAAACCCACACACACACTTCTGGAACATGGCCTGGTTTCATCCTCCATGGCTCACACTCAGAGTTTATATGTATTGGCTCCTTTCTCTGGGAGTTGCTCATATGTGACTCTGAAAGAGACTGAAATTCTTCAGAAACCTTGCTAGGAAATAGAAATTGCTGCATGTGTTTGTGTATCTAACCCAGAAGAATTCAAAGAGTGCAGTGGAAGGAAAGTGTGTGCTCTGCAGTTCCCATAGCCGTTTGTGCGCCTCCCTCATTCCATATTTTTCTACTTCTTTACCCTTTCCATAATATTGTCTATGCCTGCCACCTATTTTTGTTGCTATTCTTCCTCTCAAGATCCCATTGTTCTCTGAAAATATAGCGATGTGATGTTTAGTGAGTACAGAGGTACTGCCTTGCACAAATAATCTAAGCTTGGATTTGACTCCACTGACACTGCAAGTGTTTCTCATGTTAGTTGCTCTGCTGGAGGATAATTCCTGCTGGAAAAACAATAATGATGCCAATTAATAACTCTGACTAAACGATTATAAAGTTTGTATATTAACATTACAGGCTGAAGCATTACTTATATTGTAAACAACTGGCAGTTTTTCTACTATATTTAATTACATAGGAAAGCTTTTTTAGCATGTGAGAGATTTGGCCACATGTACAATGAATGCTGCGCATAGGAGTGTAGGAATGCTTCAGAGATGAGCTTCTTGAAGACAATATTAGGGCAAAGAAAATATACAACAATGTTTACACACATTTTATCCTGATATAGGGACTTGTTTGTGCAGTCACAGCGGCAGCTGAGTGTGTACAGCGGTGGTCTCTGAACCTCTTAAGCCATGACCCCAAAATACCACAAGGTAGTGTTTGTGAAGGCTAGTTTAACCTAAAGGTTATATCAGAGCCCCCTCCATCTTCCAGCCCAGCCAGCGGTATTATAGCTCCAGTTATAAACAACTGACTGGAGAGGAGTGAGAGAGTGGTGGATGAGAAGCAACAGAGTAACTAAATGAGCAAGAGGCAACTAAGCTTATAATAACACATTATAGCTGTTTCTGCTAACCGGGCCAGGGTTACTATTATGAGTATAGGTACAACTATTAGTCCCATTTAGCAGATTGAGTATGAGATTATTTTCCTAATTGTCTCATTTAAATGTACATGTTTAATAATGAATAAATTAATGTAATATTTATTCATTTGTTTGTTTTTATTAGACTTTATTTACAGTGATGCTGTTTTACATTTGGGCACATTTTGATCATATCATGCAGAAACATGGAAAGCTCAAACATCAGACATTTCAAAGTATCTCTGTAATTTAGGAACTCTTATCATGTGGGCCACCAGTCACATGCATGTCAACATGTTCACAAAAACTGAGCTGCCTGACATTAATTAACTTCACACATTTCCTTTTTTATACCCTGCAGAGAAAGACTGATGGAGACATCATACAGGGAACATTTTGGGCTGTCAATTCATCACTACACCTATTTTAATGCAAATTATTAGTGACACAATCTTAATTGTTAGATTTTGATCATTGTTTGACAAGGGAGAACAAAAAAACTAATGTTAAAGAAGTGTGTAGGAAGGGCTGATGAACAAGAGAGGGAGGGTTCATAAATCTGGTTTTATGTAATGTCGCCCTTACGTAAACATTTAAACCACATGCTTAAACCCAAAGTCTTCCTGAAACAAAAAAAGAAGCCAAGATTTATATATATTAGTCATTTATAATTTTGTTTGTTTGTTTTTTAATCATTCCCCAGTCCAATGCAAGGCCACAGAGGAGCTTGATCTTAAATTGTTACCAGAGAGAAGCAGGGTACACCTTGGACCAGAAACCAACACATCATAGAGAAATAACTCGACTCACACTCACTGCCAGGGAGAAATGTAGACACATTGATTAGATTTTGAAATGCTGCATAAAAAAATAACCACAAAAAATATTCATGCAAAAGTTATAAAACAAAATAATACTTAATTAGCTGAATGAATACATAAATATGTGCACTAACACAGAGCTCTGCAGGCAGAATGCTGGTGTCTTTGAATTTTATTGATATAAGTTCAAAAGTTTATATGTTTCAAATTCTCCTATTTTTGGGATTGTTTTTGCTCCGTGTCTGAGCAAATATCCCAGTTACATAATTTTCACTAGTAAGCACATCTATCATAATTACCTTTTTATCAGGAACGTTTTACACTAAGTAGTCATCCTTCGTCTTTCAGCAGTGAAAGGATTTAACATTTTGCACCCATCTTTAAAATCCCTTTTTATTTGATGAATGGCTGGGATACTTTATTTTTTTTTCTGGATTAGCAAGATTTACTCCTCAGCACATTTAAGAAAGTTGGCTTGTCTGTACTACTTTACAACACTTGGATCTGCTTAGTTAAGAAAATTAAGAAAAACTGCTTACTGTGAGATGTCCTCATTTATACCTATTACACAAACGGCTCTGGCTCTTGTGCAACTGGCTGAAATGACATTTGGTGCTGTTTTCGACTCTTGGAAGAATTCCTTTGGTCTATGTGCACAATCTCAAGTTGGTATATCTGTTTGGCTTTGTTTGCAACCAGCTAAATACCCTGCCAGCGTGTAATCATCCGTTTGGTCGACCCTCCAGCCGAGGATGGGCATGAAAAAAAAGGAAAAAAGTTTGAGTTAAGTAAGTAAGTAAACTTTATTTATATAGCACATTTCACAAATCACAAAGTGCTTTACAAAGTGTTGCAATATCAAAAAACATAAAAAAACAACAAAGATGAGACAATACTAAAACTCAATAAAACATAAAACCAGGTCAAATAAAATGAGTGAAGTGAGAGCAGACCCAAAAAGTAGGTCATGAGTTTGTTTATGTTGTCTAGCAAACATAACACAAGGCTGTTTTGATGAGTCTGGTTCCCTTGATTTCACAACAAAGCACTTTGCACAAGTTGAAAAACTGAATTTGGCATCATTGCATGTTCAGGCTGCGAATGAATCAGAATGTGGTCATAACAGAATGTGATTAACACACATTAAAATGTGCAAATGATTTCACTCCTTTGCTTTGTAGAGACGCAGGCAATCTCAACTTTACCTTCCAGCCACACCGAGTCCGAGGTTTGTTTTGATGCTGCAGGCTTCATATTTTATCTCCAAATGTTGCTCTGACTGAGAGTGCCTTTTTTTGTATTAATTTAATGTATAAATCTGTGATTTGCCCCGATCCATCTTTTTGGGTGTGTTATTTATGTACATATGAAGGGGATGAAGGTTTAATCTGATAATAAGGATGACATAATTGTCATACACTATCAGTCAAAAGTATGGACATACTTTCCCATTAAATCAAATAGGAAAAAGTGTCCAAACTTTTGACTGTGTATGAGGGTGAGCATGGTTATGTGTTGGCTCTGTGATTGACTGACTTGTCCAGGGTGACTGACAGTCTCCAAACAGTCTTTTACTGCTTTTCTAACATCTAAAAGGATCAAATGGATCACTAAATTGATTTTTAATCAGATAAACTAAAGCAAAAATGACTTTAGTAAGCAGGTTATGGAGGCCAGCCACAAAAAAGAAGCAAAAAAAAATTAAAAATGGATTCATAATATGAAAGAATAATTTGAAGGAAAGTGTGAAGTGTTGTTGACAGATAACCATAATGTTTTTTTGTTTTCTTTTACTTCAGTGAGAATATTTATGTAAGCATGAACATTCTTTAAAGAATAACATCATAATCACTCAAAAAAATGACCCACATAATCTGTGCTAAGACATAATTCGGTGTAAAAATCCCTTAGAATTTAAATTCTTTCATTGGGAATCAACGGGTAATGCAGATGTGAGTCACCAAGGATGTGTGTGTGTGTGGTTTAAGTGTGTGTACATCCAAATGGGAATGTATGTGTGTTCAAAGTAGAGCCATTTGAAGTTGAACAGCACCGATTAATTCACACCCCCACATAGTGAAGCAGTTTCATAAGCAGTTCATGTAAAGTACCAGTAATGCTTGCTTTCTCTCTCTCTCTTCCCCAGTTCTTTTTTATTTTTTTAATCTTCTTAGTGCCCTCCTGGTATCATAGATATTTCTTCAAACCCCAACTGTGTGTATTAAAGAACAAAAAAAAAAAGACGAAGAGATGCTCCACCTTTGACTAATATATAAAGTTAACAAAGAACATTTTGTTATATTTTACAGATCAAAATGCAAAAGAAACACAAAGAAAAAAATCAAACAAGGTTGGAATGGTATGATCTCACATCAATTAGAAAACAAGAAGTTGACTTTAACGACGCAGTGTTTAAAAAAGAAAACAAAACACATCCCAGATAGGAAGGTTATAAAAATTCAATCAGCATTTCTGTGACATTAAAAGTGCAACAAACTGAGTAGCAGGTGTTCTTGATGTGATATATTCATGTCTAATGAGCATTCAGACAGTACGTGCATACTGAAGCACACAAAAAGAAAAAAAAACAAACATCCTAGTTGTTCCATTAAAATTCTGTCTAATGTGTTAAATCGCTCTGGTCAAGTTTGTTACAAATTTTATATACCAGCTATTCATCAAGAAATTTCAAAGGTATCTCAGGCAATACTCCAAACGCAGTTGAGATTAAATAGCATTGGGTCAACAAAGCAGAACCAAAACAGCAACAGGAAATGAAATGTGGTTTGGGTAAAGTAAGCTCCCACACTGTAGCTGCCTTGGTTCAATTTCGTCTGAATACAACACAGCTTTTCGTTTTTGGGAGTTGCTGACAAAGCCATTTACTGAATTTAGTCTATTTCTGTCTTTCTGACTCCTGGAAACTCCTAGGATGATCCTCTAGCAGCTCCAGAAGTCTGCAGCTGACCTCAGTTAAAAAATGTACTTCCTCCCAGTTAATATTTAGAAAATTATGGTTATAGTTTTAAAATATAGTTACTTTTTAAACTTCTAATAATTAAAAATGACAAATACCATTAAACTGAGCCCAAAGTGCCGATTCCATGTCTGTTATCAATGCTAAAATTACACAAATAACCTGAAAGACTTTCACAAACACATCTGTTTTAAAATTCATAATCCTCATGTATCAGACAATCATTTTTTTCACTGAATGAAAATTTCATAGTTCGATCAAATACATGGGATAAAGAAACATGTCCTAAATCTCCCTCCTTCCCTCGGGCACATCTTTTATTAATGCTGCCTGTGGTCACACCTTGGTTCTTTAAGTATGTGTAAAATAAAGGATCCATGCTTTGAATTAACGTGTGTAACTTTGTGTGTGATAGAGCTAAGCTGAAATGTTCACAATGCATAACAGGTTTCAGATTACACCGGGGTGTGTACACATCGGATGTGTGTATGACCCCTCCTCCAGAGCTGATGATGAGCTTATTATGTAGGGACACGAAACGGAGATTAAACAGCAGATGAGAATCGACAAAGACAGGAAGATGGAGGAGAAAGATGAGGCAGAACAACAAGAGAGGAAACGACAGCGGTACAGATGAGATAGAGTTGTTAAAAAAGATTCAACTCATTCTGAGCCAAATTGGAAATCACCTTTTTTACCTCCTCCATTAAACTATGGAGGGGTAATGAGTTTGACATGAAAGAAGAAGGAGACGCTCATTCCTTTGTGCCAGACTGTTTTACATTTTCAGATATCAGTTTATGTACTTGTCTGTTTCTTTATTATTTAGCATTTGCTGAAATATATAAACTCTTAGGCTGAATCCCATTTCACCACTTAGCCCTACCTTTACATTTTGCACAATCATGTGTAGGGGTAGGGGTGTCCCGATTCCCATGAGGACAGAGGGGAAGGGGTAATGGGTAGGGCTATATACCCCTTCAAACGAAGATTTTTCAGGAGCACACTGCAAACCGAGGGGTATGAAAAATTTCCCAGAATACCTTGTAATTCACAGCGTGATGGCAACTTCTGAGTCAAAAGAGGTTCACAAATGTGTATTTTCTCCATTCACTGAAAAGTTAGTTTTTTTTTTAATTATGACAACCGTTGATTAGTATAGTTTAACGTTATTTCAATATGTAGCCTAATAGTCAATCTCTTAATAAAATGCATACGAAAAAAAGTAGCCAGTTTCTACTTTGAAGCTTCAGTAATGTTAGCGTTAGCATACTGGATATTAGCGGTGCTCCGTAGCGAGCCATGCTTATCTATTCTGGTAACGCTATTAATAAAACTTTTGCAACTTTGCTGCTAGCCTTCTTGGAACACAACAAGCATGTGAATGCAACTCACAAAATGGATGTAATGCTAACGTTACCCTGTAACTGTAATGAAGAAATGTGTTTGTGAGTTGAGTCATTGGTTGATGCATGAAATTAAAGTTGTAAACAAATTTGTGAAAGAACTGATGTTGTGTTTGAACATCTTAAAATGATGCCAACAACCCACACAAGAGAGATTATCACAGTCGCGGACGGCATGGTTTTCACAGTTTGTTTAGGACTAAGGTGAGAGGGGGATCAGGTATCCTGCTGCCTCCTAACATACACTCCAGTGCTTCCAAAATCTCCAACCTCTTCATATAAGTCGTGATGTCTTTAACAGAGCTTTGGATTGGCCAAGTTTCACAGGAAATCCTAGATAGATTAAGGAAGTTAGCTGCACTCACTGACAAAGACACAGGGAATACTGCAACACTGCGTTTGGTTTATTCACATTTGATTTGCTTTCATCCTTCTGGGAAACAACTGACAAAGCATAGCATCAGCAGAGAGTTTTGAAGGTTTGGTGTGGAGGTGGGCTGCTGTGCATGTAGAGAGAGAGAAAGAGAGAGAAAAGGAAACGAGGGGAGGGAGTAAATGTGCAGCTTTTCTTGCGCTATCCCTCTGCTCGTTTCCCCGCTGTGTCTCGCCATCACGGTCATCAGATATTCTGTAAGCTTAAACAGAGGGATGAAGCAGAGGGGGACCAAAGAGGAATGAGAAAAAGGGTGAGATGTAAGAGGTGAGGAGTTAAACTGAACAAAGCCCTTAGGAGCTGCACCGGAAAGGGACATAACTTCAAAGAGAGAGGTCGGTGGAAAACGAAGTGGAGAGAATTTGGGAAAGGAGAATCGGGTTACATTGAAGGAAAAGGGAAAAGGAGCAGTTAGTTGGTTGGGTGGTTAACCTTAACAGCCTTCCAAAACAGCTGGAAAAGAAAAGGAAGTGGAAAAGTCAACAGTAACTTAGAGAAAGAGAAGCAAGGGATCCAACTTTAAATACTCTGTCCGTGGTTGCAAGCAGAATCTGAGTTATCTGGGATGGACAAAGTGGAGCGAGTGATGAAAATGGTAAAGAGGATGTCACCAAGGAAGAAGAGGAGAGAAGGGGGCAGAGGAGGACTGGGAGAGCTGGAGAGCCCTGACATCCTGTGTGATGAACTATGCCGTTTCAGCCTCTGCATCAATGGTGAGAGTAAACACCTCTGTGCGTGTGTGAGTGTGTGTGTGTCACCTGTCAACTTAGTTGTTTGAAAATACATAGAGTTGGAGGGTGTGTGTGTGTGTGTGTGTTTCCATGTATGTTTCATGGAGAGGTTGTTTGGGTAGAATTGCAGTACTTCCTTCGTACAGGAAGTTACATTTCAGAATGCTCATTCTTCCACCTGCTCTCTTGACCTTATGGCTGTCTTTATGTTGGATCCTCAGAATGGGATTTGCAACTTGACCCTTGCCAGGAAGTTACTCAAGTCTTCATGAGAGGAGCTGTTCTGTTTTGAACAAAAAAAGACCCAAAAACACACACAAGAGTGTTGGAACTCTTGAGAATGTGGGTGAAAGAGCTGAGTGTAATATGCCATTTAAAAAGCAGAGCTTACAAAAATGTTTGGGATGATGTTTGCCTCACTGTGAAAAGGCTCGAGCTGGTCATATTTTCGCCCTGCCTTGTGCAGGATGGATAACTCTGAAGACTGCTGTATGTTATGCTTGTTCTAATCGAACTAAATTTCCCTTTGGGAGGAATAAAGTATTTTCATTTCATTCATGTATAAAATACCTGTTTGTGAGATGCTAGCTTGGGCTTCTTTGCACAGTCTGCATCTGCAGTTTGCACATCCATGATGTACTTCAGTCTTGCCCTCTCTAGTCACAAGTAATACTTGTTCATATCAGCCACATTTACTATCTGTCAACGGCAAACCTCATGCAGGTGCTTTTACTCACATAGTGGTTCATTGATTTTGTTCTCTGGTTCCAGTGCTTGAGACATTCTTTGTTTTGTCCCTTGGGATGTGTCCATGGGGCTTTGATGTTTTCTCTTGGATATGCTCACTTGTCCTCTTTGCTTCTGTCGTGGGTCAGAAATACGCGTAGGCTCTGGACAAGAACGAGTGACAGCACTTCTTTAATTAGGATTTAGGTAGTCAAACTGACAGAGTATGGTTGAATGAGACCCTTTTTGACTCCTACTGCATGTCGCTTATATAGGAGACTTTGACATTCAGCCGAGAAGCTATTCTCCCTTATTTGGTTCTGGTCTCGACCAGCCTCTTATCCACAGTTATATTTATCCCTGATTCAGATGAGCTTAGTCACCACCTGTTGCTTGTCATCACTGCTCTCTGATTATGTGACCTTATTCTATCTACCACACTTCTTGCACTTAATGTATAGCCCCTGGACACTGGACTTGGGGTGGACTCCTCCCTACATGGTGAACAATGTCTGTGGTCTGAACTTCCTTCTTTTGACGCGCTCATCATCCCATTAGCTCTGTTCTAATTGCTGCAGTTATTTGGTCATGGCAGCTTACCTTGTGGCCTCTTTAGGGATTTCCTTTCTTTGTGGTATGCCATGATATTTCTACCCCCCCTTAAAACATGAGTTATATTGTCCTCTGGGGAGTACAATGTCCTCCATATGGACTACTTCCCTCTCTTTGTTTACATTTAACCATATCTCTACAGTCAAAATGACATTCTGATGTCACTTCTATAGATTGACTCACTGATCCATACAATTACAATGTCTTAACTCACTTTTATCTTACACACTGATGGCATCCATGTAGAGGAGGTGACTGATAGTGGCCGGAGTCGGTATTCATAGCCAGTCGATGCAGAGGTTGAAGCAGGTCTAGTAAAGGCATCTTATATTTGGCTCACATGTGAAGTATTCAAACAGATAGTGTCATACCATTGTTGCCAAATCTAATAATTATATTTGATGTTTTTTTCTAAGTACTGGAGTCCAATTATAATTGTCTTTGAAAACACAAACTTTTTAATTTGCTCTAGTGGCCCTAAAAAGTACAAATATATTCCTGTTCATTTCTTTAAGCAGCTACAAAATGATTTTCCTTATTCTTTTTGTTAAAACATAACTTTGAAAGTTGTAACCTCATTCTCTGTAAAGATTTGGGATGCATTTTTTTTTTTTTTTTAACAGTGCAGATTCTTACTTTTTTAAGTTACTTTGATCTGAATGTGGGATAAAATTAATCTTGATAAGGGTTTTTTTTTATTTTCTCTCACTTTCTTCAATATTCTTTCATCAAATAAACTTTTTTAATCAGGCATAAGAAAGTGCAGCAGCAAAACGTCAAACAGCACCAAACTGCCACCACAAAAGCAAACAATGCTGCAGGCTAGAAAAGGTCACTTTGGAAACAAGATGGAATTTTAGCATATTAATGTACACTTCTCAAGTTCTCCTGTGAATCAGCAGAAAGGATGTTTAAATTTATAATTCATTATTAGACCTACTTACTTTAAATAAAAAGATAATGGAATTGAGGGATAAACTAGAAAAAAAACTGTTTCATATCATGAGTGTACCAAAAACCGGTTTACCTGATTAAAGTACACTTTTCTATTTGACAGATCTCCATTCAATTTAATTCCCTGTTCCATCATATGACCCAGTGCAGTAACTTCAAACTGAATTTCTATGATGGCAAAATGTCCAAGACACAGCATAAAGTCAGAAAGAAGCCTTTGACACTTGGTCAAATCTGAAAATTAGATTTCTCAGCCAAATTAAAGGTAAGTCAAGATCATTTGTATGACACATTTTATGTACAAGACAATTCAATATTCTTTTACAGAGAGATGTAGGAAGCATTAAGATGTATGTACAACACAAACCCTATAAAAGAGATAAAAAAATTAAAGGTTGGACTGTGAGAAATTAACTTGTGTTTTTTTTCATAAAAGGCAGTCATTAAAAAAAAAAACATTTTACCTTGATTTTCAAACAGCTGATTTTCAGCTGACTTGCAGTTTTCTGGGAGCATTAAAACTGCTGCTACTTTAGTTCTGACACTGGGAACAGAACGCAGATTTGACCATGGTTACCTGAACAATGACCTACATTGAAATCACAATGGTGTGACCAATAAAATCTTTCAGTAGCTGTAATCCTACCACAGTCTGATTCATGCAAATAGAACCAGGGTTTTTTTTTTCTTCTGTCAGTCCATCGGCCAACAACAGCCAAAGTTAGAGAATATAAAAACTATTTTAGGTTGGTTGTTGGTACAATGGCAAATCTACCAATGGAAAGGTTTAAATAGTTTAACTTGTGAAGGATGTAAATAATCTTTTCAATTCATAGTACTGAAGTACTGAATTGTACTGATTGTGTCATGGGACAGGATGGTATGGGATAAGTGTAAAGATTCAGCATTAAGGGTATTCTTGAATTGTTTTAATTATTTATGCAATTGTCTGCATATTTAGAACATTTCAAAGCCTTTTAAAGGACATAAACACTTTCCCTTTCATTAACGAATGTCACATTTAAAATTTTAATCTGAATATTAAATCTAAATACTTAAATATAAATACTATATGGTAAAGCTAGTCCCACAAAGATCTTCACCAATGTCTTGAAGGTAAAACTTTGGCTAGAGGTAATCATGGTAGATTTTTTCCCCACAACAGATTTTAGCAGCTATAGCAAGTTAGGAGCTGTATTTGGGAAACATTGGCTACGTAATACATACATACACATGCAGGCAGGCAAACTGGCAGAGATCACTGGGCAATCAACAATCTGGCGACGATCAGCAGGCTGGGCTGGTCTTAAATACTGCAAGGCTGATAGTCCAATGCAGATCAGGTGTTTCCCATTGATGCCTCCAGGTCCGCCACGCCCACCAGCGACAGGAACCACAACATTTTCGCCCTAACAAGAATAATAATATTGAGAAAGGTCAGCTTTAAATGCAGAAACGGTTTCCAAAAAGTGTGTCAAGTAAAAATATCTGTCTTTGAAGCCCAGTAATGAAAGACTACTTTGTCAGATCAACTCAAAGCTGCTTGTTAACTGCAGTTCAGTTGGCAAGCTTCCTCCTCAACAATGTGCTCTGAAAGATAGTGACATCCACAATTGTTCAGGGTGCAGATTGACTAAATGCGCCCCGAATGATTGACAATAAAGTTACTGAACCCTCTAATTCAGGATTGCAATGATGTATTCGCCCAGAAGGAAAACAGGCAAATGAACCTGAAGCAGATTTCTTAAAAGCAACAAAGGGCACAGGTAGTCAAGATACACGTATGTGACATCAGAGTAAAAAAAAAATTAAAAAAAACTTGCATTAGACAGCCTATATGTTGCGAACACGTGGAATCCAATGTGACTAAGTGCAACAACAACTTGTATTGCTGTCATCATCGTGAGGAATATTTGCATTTGTTTTCTTTCAAATTGCTAAAAAAGGGATATTGTCATGTAGAATTTAAACAAAGAACCAAAAGCAGACGATCAAGCTTGAATTATGGTAGTTTTCTTGAAGTTGGCTTTGAGAAGAGAAATTTTGGCATGGTGGCAGGTGAGCAGGCAGGCTAAACACAGCTGAAACACGGTATCGAGTTGGCAG
Source organism: Kiunga ballochi (assembly GCA_037177335.1). Classification (NCBI taxonomy): domain Eukaryota; kingdom Metazoa; phylum Chordata; class Actinopteri; order Atheriniformes; family Pseudomugilidae; genus Kiunga; species Kiunga ballochi. The sequence goes on from JBAMIG010000003.1 coordinate 6,688,131, forward strand.
TAAAACCCCTAAACAGAGAAGAGTAATACGTAAGATTTCCTACAAAACATCTTTAGTTGACACAAGAATCTATGTACAGAGAAAATACATTACCACAGGAAGGCAGGCAACGAGCCAGCAGGGAATTGTGATCAGACCAGGGAATATATAAGCTGTTGCTGTGCCAAGAAGAGGATGAGCTGTGTTCGGAGCCTTTCTGCTAAAAACGGAACTTCACCTGCAAGGACACACACACACACACACACACACACGTTTATATTTTTTTCTTTTTTTTTTATGAAATGGTATAAAATATGACAACACCTTTACCCACTAAATGCACCATTCGTAAAAAAAAAAACAAAAAAACAAGAGCAGAACTAATTCTACTTATCAGAAAACATAGAAATCCTGTTGAATTGTTTTAGTTATCGGTTCATAAAAATATCCATACTAATATAAAAAAAAGCTGAGACTGCAGGAATGTTAACTTCATAGCAATGAAATCTGTTTTCCGTTTGTTTTTAACCACTCATAAAGAATCAATCAATAACAAAAACAAATATGAAATTAAGTTTGGATGTAATTTCAGATAGACAACCAGACACTCCTCTGTCTTTTCATTAAGCAGTGTAATTTTAAATAAGCAAGTTCAGAAAATACTAGGGAAGATAAACGTTTGGTTAACTACCTGGTTGTCAGATATAGAACTAGATAGCATGCTTGGATCATTGGAAGTCAATTGATCATAGTAGTCTCTTTGATAGTATTATATTATTTGAAAGTTCTGGTTTCAAAATAAAAAGTATTGCAGTAAATATAAAGAAGAAAATATGTCACCACGGACAAAAGCTAAGGCTGTGCCACGAGGGTCTAAAGTACAACACGCCTTCTATCCAATAAAAAAGAAAAATCAAGGCAATACTAACATTTATATTAAAATGTTATTACTGAAAAATATATAATTACCTGTTGCTGCAACCTACCAGCTCATTTATGCCAACTACAAATTAACTTTATTATTATTATTAATAATTATAAAAATAATAATTATTTAATTATTTATAATGATGTATAATGTTTGCTAATAAGCATTAATGTGTTTCATGCAGTAGAAGATATGACGAGTAGTTGCCTAATAGTAGGCCTATTAAAATGGTACGAAAAGTAATTTTGGAAGAAGGCTATCAATGACCTTATTACATAGTTACAGAAAATGCACATCCAAGCCTAAGATAAGATAAGTAAGACAATAAAATTAAACAAGACAAATTAAACAATTCAAATTAAACAATTAAACTATATGGATGCAGAGTGAAATAAAGAACTACCTATAGTTGTCTATATAAAGTATACATTAGTCTATATAAAGTATACATTAGTCTATATAAAGTATACATTAGTGCTGATAAAATAAATTACCGTAAGTGATAAATAAAAAGAAAGCATAACCTATAACCATTATAGTTTAACTAGAAGATACATCAACAGGCTAATATATCAGGATCTACATAAAATTAAACACAAAGCAGGCAACAGATTACCAATTGGTTTTGTTCAGCAGCAAAATAAGCTGGTTCAAATAAGAGGGCTGAAGAGGGCCAAACCAGAAGAGCTGGTTCTCAGAGTTCTTTATTCAATGCAAGCCCTTTTTGATCTGAAGATCAGCTCTGCAACGTTAAACAGACCGTGGAAGCAGTGAGTTCCTTATTAAGCTGTGGCTACTGTGGCTCCTGGGAACCTCAGGTACACATTCAACTGCTAGAAGAGCTCTCCCTGATACTCAGCCTGGTAGTCCAAGTGCCTAAAGATCAACTTTTTCTTTCAAGGTTCCATTAGCATGTGTTCCCAGAGACCTGGATAATCCAAAAGGTGTGAAGATGCTGCACTTTATGTATTATCAGAATCTATTCTATATTTTAAATCTGCATCTTATCAATGATGAGACACATTGAGTTCTAAATTATAATAATTTAGCTGCTTCTGCATCAGTCAAAAGATAAAATAAAGTAGATTTGTGATTTGGGAGGGAAACAACTATCCGCTGTTTCTATGTTCTCATAAAACAGTCCCACTGTCAGCTTTACTGGGACTACAAATAAACCAATAGAGCACATTTCAGTGTTCAGGCTTGTTTGTGTTATACCATGCAGTATGTCATAATAATTGACATTTTTTTCATTTTATTACAAATAAATCTTGCAGCACATTTAATGAAAAAGAAAATTATTCATATCTATTAAGTGTCTAAAACCATTTTACACCAGTTTGTGCAGAGGATTTACTGTCAAACTTAAGAATAAAAGTTATTTATAATTTTTCTGAAGTCTGATATAACTTCTACTCCTCCGGGTATTGAAAAGACCTCTGGAGGTGTCCTTAGTGGTTAGATGCTTCCTGTGGAGGATGGCACTGAGGGTAGAAAGACATGCATGTGAACATAAAAAGGTTTAGTGGTCAGGAAATCCTTAACCCCTTAATTGAAAGTAACTGGGCAGAGACATCTCATTTTTTAAATCTAAGAACTTTATTTGACCCTTTAACTAAATCTGAAAAGACTAG
>JBAMIG010000003.1:6743029-6754482 GCA_037177335.1 Kiunga ballochi
CAGCGGCTCTACTCTGAGTCTCTCCCGGATGGCCGAGCTTCTCACCCTATCTCTAAGAGAGACGCCGGCCACCCTGCAGAGAAAACTCATTTCGACTCATTTTCGGCCTTTTGGCTCAGCTCCTTCTTCATCACAACAGATCGGTGCAGCGTCCGCATTACTGCAGAAGCCGCACCGATCCGCCTGTCCCATTTCAACTTATTATTTCTATTGTGATTTTTTTTCTATTTGATCTTGTCTCTGTTTTTTTTTACAACATCTGTAATGCTTTTGATGTTTTATGTAAAGCACTGAATAGTTTTGTATAAAAGGTGCTATACAATTTAACTTGCTGTACCTATATGATGTGCTGTTTTAAAGCTCCAAACAAATGAAAGATGACAAGTCAAAGCCTGGCAACTGTTAAAAATAAATGTTTCCAGCTTATTAATACATACTTTTTGCCATAAATGTCTCATAATTAGTTTTTGTCTTTTTTGTCTGTTTTGATTTTATAGTGCTTTCTGATTCTTGATTAAATTTCAGTATTATTGAACTAAAAATGAAAGATAAGCAAGAAGTGAGATTTCTGGAGGAAGTCTAATCTGCACACTTCTTTCACACAAAATGATCTTGCATTCTCAAACATTCCCACCATTCTTCTTAGAAAAGCCTCTGTAAATATCCAGTTTACACTCTTATATATACTGTTACCTTTACAGCATTTGTCAATTCAAATATAGAAACGTATGTATTCTGTACCAGCAATGTGTAAATGTTGTAACCATGCAACAACTGTGGGGAAAACAAAATGGTGAAGTGTTGTGTGTTTCTGTCCATTTTGGGCTCCAGCATTAAAAAAAATGTCATTAAAAACAGAGTAAGCTGCAACATTGTGACTGTACACACAAATCTGAGTGAGATTGAAAAAAAATTAACTGTCAGAAACTCCTTTTTTCTTTCTTCAAATGCACAGCTTTTTATCAGAAGCTTCAGTAATAAATCACTAATGTGATTGCAAGCCAAGTCCCATGTTTGCGTTCCCACTGCTGTGTAAAGTTAAAGCAGATAACCCTGAAGCTTACTACAGTCTGAAGGAGGAAGCTTAACTCTTTTAACAAAATGTGCACCTGTAGTGGAAACATTGAGAAGCACAGTTAGTAAAGCGTCACAAAAATGTTGCTCTTCAGACGCAAAAGGTTCAGACATGAAAATGAAGGAAAATGACAGGGTTTCTTTTTGTAATGGTGCAATCCCGTATTACAGCTTATAACCAGCTGGCCTATAGGTTTAAAACTTGGCTTGGGCCATTTGATGCCTGGGTGCTAATGCTTCACTAAAGCTACCAGTCTTTGTTAAAATGAGTATTATTATAGATTAAAAAAAAAAGAGTAAAACATGAGGATAAACAGAAGCCCTGTTGGAGGTCCGAGACAAAATAAATAAAGAGGATTTGATTACAAATAACTGAACATCTTTCATTTTGTCTTCTTTCTTTTCTAAAGGCAATTTCTTAGCATCACCATTTTTCTTTTTGCTTGTTACTCCACATTTTCTCTCCTCAAGGCTCAGCCTACTCTCTCTCCTCCCAACTCAGTGCGTACCTCCCTCTTCTCTTCTCTCTCTGGGGGGGTTGAGTCGCTGTAGCGTAAGCGGCAGTCATCTCTTATCATCACCACTGTGTTCCCTGAGCGCTCAGCAGTCCACATCTCTCCCTCTGTCTCTTCCTCTCTCCATCCTCTCATCTGTCAGTCTCTGCTGTGGATGCTGCTCTAAGAAGGAAAAGTTGATGTCTGCGGTCATGTTTTGCGGCTTGAGAAGAGATGTTGGGGAAAACGGTTCCGGTGAGTTTGAAACCACAGAGGAGCTTTGTTGTTGTTTATTTATTCATTCATGTGTATACTTGTTTGTGGATATAGTAGTAAGTTTGAATGGGTCTTTCCATAACCTTGCCATTGGGCATTGTATTGATATTCTTTTCATATTTCCCTTGCTGGATCTTCTTGCAATGTTATTTATTTTGTGCACAAAGTAAATCTCATTTAAATTATTTTAATGTTGCATACATTTTCTGTGGAAATTCTTTAGATGCTATTAACATTTCTTAAGTTAAAATATTACAGTTTATTTTGGTAAAGATTAGGTTTCTGCTTCCAAAATCCAAAAAATAAGATAGTTTTTTACTTAATTGTTGTAATATAATGTAGATAATTTGGTATTTGTTGTTGTTGGTATTTTTGCCTGTTATTGTTTTTTCAAACAAAAGATTCAATCAAAGAAAGTTCAAGTTAGAAGTCCACACCCGTCAAGATAGTAGGTTTTTTCTGAGTCAAAAGACACAGAATACTGTTATAGACTGTTTTTTGGTTTTGCTTGACATTCTTTTTGGTTATCACACCGTGGATTTCCACCTCCTATCTTCCTTTTAAAATCAATGTGTCCATTTGTAACACAGGACTTGATTGATTTCCAGTCATATCTGATGGAAAGGTCTGCCTGTATGTGTCAATATTTCTGACATGGTATGATTGTGTGTTCCTCTGCTATGGAGTTGCGCAGAGTTCTGTTCTAGGTTCACTGTTTTTATTGTATTTTAATGTGTCTGTGTAATTGCATTGCATTACTATTACTGATGATGTCAGATTTACTTGCCATTAAAGAGGAAGTTTGTCAGTTAGATTTCTCTTGGACTGTGTGGAAAATAATACATTTTAGGTGACCTTCTTCCATTGTAGCTCTTCAGTTGTGGAATATTCTGTCCGCATTCTGTAACCACACAACAGTACTCAAAATTGTTGTATACACACACACACATATGTATGTATGTATATATATATATATATATATATATATATATATACATACATGTATATTCGCCTAGCTAATGAAAACCAAAAGATTGCAATGAATCTTAACTTTGATCCAAACCCTAGCCTGAGGAAGCTTGAGGTGACAGTGAGAAGGAAAATTCCCCTTTAACAGGAAGACTAAACCTCAGCAGAACCTGGCTCAATGGGGGTTGGGATGGAAAGGACAAGAAAGACAGATTAACATTGCAAAAACACTGCAGCTTCTGTCCAGGTAGGCCTACAGAAAAGGAGAAATAGGTTATAGATGCCGTGTATTAATACAATGAAGATAAGCAGAGAAGGTAAAAACATGCTGAGTTTATTATGGGATCCCCATGAATGCATAACCAATGGGTGGCTACTCTATTCTTAGATGTAAGATTTGCTTTATAAAAAAAAGGATGGTCTTAAGCATAATTTTAAAGGTAGGAAAGGTTTTTGCCTCCTGTACCCATACTGGGAGCTGGTTCCATGGGAGAGGGAATATATTGCTATATTGCAATCCTATTGTAATAAGGAATTGCAATAGTTCAATCTAGAACAACCTGCATCACTCTGAGACAGGATGTTCCTAATTTTTCCAAAAAGCTACCAGATGGAAGAAAGAGGTTCTGGTAACTTGTTTTAAATGCAAGCCAAAGGACAAATACTGCTCAAGAACAACTCCAAGGTTCCATGTTTCAGTACTGGAAGCCACATTAATACCATCTAGATGATTTACACATGTAGACAATTATGTCCTTTGTTTTTCAAGTCAAAATACAACAACCTCCGTCTTGTCTGAGTGTAGAAGGAGAAAAATTGTAGTCATGCAAGTCTATATACCTTTAAGAATTTTTTTTTATTTATATATAATTGACTGATTGGTTTTTACTGGGCTTCATGGATGAGTAAATATGAGTATCAGAAATGCAAGTTAACCCCATGTTGTCTGTGGAAATTACCTAAAGGAAGCATGTATAGGCTAAAAAACATTGGTCCAAGTACGGAACCCGGAGGAACTCCGTGACTTACTCTGGCGTGTGAGGAAGACGCATTATTTACATTAACAAACTAAAAATATATCAGATAAATAGAAAAGCATCCAGAGTGCAGACCTCCGCCAGGTTTATTGTTACTATTTCACAATGATAAAGAATCCTTTGATTTTGTTAGAAAACTCTATTTAAAACATAACAAACTTGGTAGGTAATAATAAGAAAACAGGCAAGCAACACTTGCTTGTATCAAACTTTGCGGCCAGTCACTGAAAAAAACTATAAAAAACACATTATGTAAACTAAATGTAAAAATAGTAAAACTGCAAATCAAAGGCTTTTGTAACGTAGCCTATCTCTGAACACAATGAAGGACGAGCAAGCCATATCTGACCGACACTTTCTTGTAAAAAAACATAAGCTCCATGGCTTAAATATGACTTAAACCAAATTAGTGCAGCCCTTTAATACCAATAACATGTTCCAGCCTCTGTATCAGAATGTTGTGATCAATGGTGTCAAGTGGAGCACTGAGATCTAACAAGATATAAACAGACAGGAATCCTGTATCTGAATTAAATTAAAATCTTAGAATTCAGGATTTGCAAAAACAAATAGAAGGTAACAGATGGGTGTGTACATCTATTTGGGTCATTTATTGTTCTTTATTGATAATTTGCATTGATTGTTTGGCAGCATATTCTAAAATTGATACAACTTTCCTCAACACAACGTTTTTGTTGTGTTTCATTGAATTGCAACCAAATGACTGTTTACTGATTTTACGAGTAATTACTATTTTATTTGTAGTAGGATATTTGAGTCCGCACTTTGGACACCTTTGTTTTTTTTTTGTTTTCTGTTTTTTTTATTTTGTATTATGTGCTTTATAAAGTAGATAGGGTTCATAGTGAAAATATTTGCAGTCGTTGGGCACTTTTGTTGATTTTGGTGAAGCAGTTTTCATCAAATATGATTAGACCACTACCTCTTTTTTTCATGGTTAGTGATATCTACTAAAGTTTAATCATTTATTTTGTATGTTGTAATGTAACTCCAAATATCGTTAACAAAATTCTGTATCTGACTAGCCTGAACATAGTAGTTTGTACTTGCAGAGAATGTATTCTGAGTCAACTACACAGAGTACGTGAACAGAAGGTATAAGAAGGTTTCGACTTGTAAATTACAACTATTTTAAAAGGATTTACTAACAAAAGAAAAACGTGAGATAGAAATAGCTGCTCAACCTCATGTCTTTTAAATAAAATTTAAATTTAAACATTTCCAGTGATCACACTCTATTCAGCACATGATTATAGCTAAAACTCAGAAATTGCAAACATCATCGCAACACTATTTTTAAGTATTTTTTTTCCTGATATAGTGAACTGTGGTGTGAGGAAGTTAACAATATATGCATCAGGGATATTAATAAAGTGAGCCCCATCCTATTTCATGCACCAGTGAACATAGTGGAAGCGATATTCCCTGCTTAGCCACAAAGACTTAATAGAGGAATAACATTGTGGTAATATCTGAGAAGCTGTTTCCATTTTTTTTTCTCCCTATAATTTTATGTAGACATGTACTGTTCAGAGATTTGATATTTTACTGGATGCTTTGTCAAACATCTGCTGTAAGTTGGCTCTGTTATTCACAGGAATTAAAAAGCTAAGTTAAAAATTGCTCTGAATGTTTAAAAAAAAACACCAGGTTGAAATAATGCACCCCTCTCATCTTTCTCTCTCAAGTAATTCAAGGACACATTTTCTCATGTCCCTTACATAGCTCTGAAAAGACTAGATAAATGTAGCTTGTCCACATTTTTGGAGATGGATTTAATCTGCTCATTAGTGCTGAAAAGATGGGCACATAAAATGCCAGTGGTGGAGAAATGGACAATAAAAGAATGATGAGAGGTTTATCACTGCCTTGGCTTCCAGCCGACTGCTCGAGTTGATCCAATTCATTTTGCAGGCGTTGCTGAGCTGACCACACAGAGAATATAGCAGTGACTGTGATGCTCTGAGTGTGTTGGATATTAGCATCAACTGTGCACGATGCGTGCAGTTTGCTCTGCTATTCCTTACACTATTTTTTTATTCCTCTGCTTGTTGTAACTGTAATCTTCCAGCAAGGAATCTGTTTTGTGATAATGTGAATAATAGCAATGCCACTTAATTAATCTCTCCTGTGATAAATATATTGTTACTGGAAGTTTCCTTGAATAGTTCCTGTATTTGATAATTGTATACTTCAGTAGCAATGAGAATTTCTTCCACTCGTCTTCTTAATAAATCCTCCTCCTGTCATTTACATTTTTAGGCAGTTAGATAATGTTCTTACCTCGAGCAGCATACAAGCTGTGTAGGTAAATCATGGCAGAGTGTGGGTATCAAACCCTGTGATATGTTTGGGACTGACTGTATATTTCCCCACAAACGCTCTCTCTGTTCTTTCTCTTTTTCAGTTTTACATCCATTTCTGTCTGATTTCCAGCCAGCAGAGTTAACGTGGTGTCATGTTGGATCTCACAGACATATTGGCAGAAATATACAAAACTGAAACTTCAAAGGAGTTTTTCATTTTTTTCTTTCTACCCTACTATTTCCAAGCTGTTTTCGTCACGTGTGATTCTCTGCAGCTGTGAGATGTTTGTTCTGCAAAGCAGGGCTTCTTTGTTTTGATCCTTTCATTGGGGGTTGACTACCTAATATGGAGATTAACTCCATCACTGGACTGCAGAATGAATGTTGTGATAAGATGAGTGGTTATCTCTGTCAGTATCTTCCATTCAGACTGAGTGCAGACCTTGGTTTGTGAAAGACTCAGCTTTTCAGTCTACACGTAAGTTCAAAATTTAAAACAAGTAAAGGAAAATATCATTTTATTTGCAAAGAGGCAAACAATTGTACGACCATAACTTTTTTCAAGTGGTTTTTCACAATAAGGTAAAGTTGGAGTATTTTATTTACCATCACCTAATTATTTTCATTTAGATAATTTACCAGTTTATTCATTCCCTTTGAGCAGCCTGCATTGCTCAAAGTGTTGAAAACATCCTCCAGCCTTTTATTTATTTATTTATTTATTTATTTTGACTACATTCTGCTTTAAGGTTTGAAGTCAATCCAGAACTGTAAATCAATAAATCTACACACTGTGGGGGTATTTCAGTTCAGATTAAAACGTTTAAGTATTGTAGTTCTTTTTATCACAACCTGCTAATGTAGGTTCTCATAAAAATCTATAGAACTGTTATAGATTAAGTGTCCAGCAGGCATCCTAACCAGATGCTCGAGCCACCTCATCTGTTTCCTCTGGATGTGCTACTGAGTCCTTCCCTTTTGGCTGATCTTCTCACCTTATCTTTAAGGGAGTCACCAGCCACCCCGCAGAGGAAACTCATTTCGGCCGCCTGTATTTGCAATCTCATTCTTTTAGTCACTCTTTCAGTCACTCAAGAGTAGGAACATAGATCAACTGATAAATCATGAGCTTTGCCTTCTGGCTAAGCTCCTTCATCACCACGATAGACCGGCACAGCGTCCGCATCACAACAGACGTCGTACCAATCCGCATGTTGATCTCACACTCTATATTTTCCTCACTTGTGAAAAAGACCCTCCACTTGGGGCAGAAACTTATCCCTCACTCCACCCTTTTCCAGCTGAGGACCATGATCTCTGTTTTGGAGGTGATGATTCTTCATCCGAGCCGCTTCACACTCCACTGTGAATCACTCAAGTGAGAGCTGGAGATCAGGACCTGATGAAGCCAACAGAACTACATCATCTGTATAAAAAAGGACCAGATCCAGTACTCCATCCTCTCAAAGCAACCCGCACAGAAGACACACAGGACATAGTAGAACGTCTTTTCTAAGTTCACAAAACACATGTAGACTGCTTGGGTAAACTCCCATGCTTACTCCAGAACCCTGATGAGGACATAGAGCTGGTCCACTATCACAAGTAGGACGAAACCACACTGCTCCTTCTCATTCTGGGATTCTTCAATCTATCCAATGGACCCTCCTTTCCAGGTAGACTGAATGACTTTTACAGGGAGGCTGAAGAGTGTTACTCCCCCTAGTTGCTTCAGTGCTTGATATTTTGTAACATTATTGAAAAGACATTGAAAATAATAACAAAAACAGTGCAATAACTTGTATATAAAAGCTGTAGTTGACATTTTAATAATACTTTAAAATCCACTAAAAAGTGGTTTATAAATGTAAAATGGGTGGTTACAAAATCATCCAACACAACAATGATGCAAAGAACTTGAGAGACCAATGGCCAAATTGCAGAGATGATTACAAGGAAATATTTTTGTTAAAGTTTTAAAAAGTTGTGCATAAACAATCTCAGGCTTTACAAGTAACGGCTGATGCATAGAAAAATGTGCCATCTTTAAAACCACAGCAGTGATCATCAGAGTCGTGTTCCTCCTGTTCCCACCCTCAAAGCAGATCTATACAGGCTGCAATTACCCACAACAGACAAACCATTAACCATCCTAATTACAGCTTGTTCCTTACATAGATGTTCTGAATGTGTGGGTGAGATATCTGTTTTTGTGTGTGACAGTGTGTAGCTGGTCGATGAGAGGGTGTGCAAAAATGTGCAAGGGGTGATCAATTTTGTATGTGGATTGATAAGGGATAACTGCGTCGGTGTGTGTTTTATGTGTATTGCACATTTGTTATTCTACCACCGATGTCTTTGTGTGAGTGTGTGTTGCTGTGCCTGTGTATGCATGTGTGTCTAAGTGTGATAACCACAGTCAAACTGTTTGCCAGCACCATTGCAGACAATGGCTAATTACTCTTCTTCAGTGGCTGTAGTATCATAATGGCTGCAATCAAACATCTTGGTATTCAGTTACTCTGTTCCAATGTGGGTGTGCAATATATAATATATATATATATAAATATATATAATATATATATAAATATAGGGTCCCACGAACACATGTATGTAGGTGGTCATGGGAGACCTGTTGTGGTTCAAAATTTAAGGTACAAACTTTGAGAAATGCATAGTTAAGAGAAATTTTCTAAAGATTTCAGATTCCAGGAAAAGAAAAACAAGAAAGAGTGTTCATCTTTCTGACCGACCAACCAACAACCTGCAATATGTGACACTTATGTTAGTTAATGAATATGAATAAGCATGAAGGACAACTATTACATAGAAAAACACGTTATTATTGGGGTGGAGAAAGATAATCGCAGAAGTGGCTCAACATTTTACTGTCATACAATTGATTATCAACATGAGATCTAAAGAAAGGAAATAAAATGAAAAGTGTATTGAATAGTCATTTTTAAAAACATGGTGGCCTGGATTAAGACTTGACTTTAATTCCTTTGTGATGACTACCTGAAGGAAATTATATAACACGAAGCCCTCTTTGGCAGCTTTGCAAATTATGTTTATAGTAAATTATTCTTTGTTCCTCGTACTTTGCAGGTGTGCTGGTAACTCAGGAGGAAGAATCATATTGGGACCTATAGCACTTCCATTTTAATGACCTTTTAATATATAATCATTTAGGTACATAAAGCTGTCTGAATTCTGTACCACAATTCAGATTAGGGCCCGAACAATATGCATTTTTTAAGCAGATACAAATTAAAATATTTGCCAGATTAAGTTTTGCTAACCAATTAATTGACCAGTCAAATAACTCTCTCTCTCTCTTTCTCTCTCTCTCTCTACATATATATATTAATACCTTTTGGCTCTGCTCAGCCCTTTGCTGTAGTGTTGCCAGATTGTAGCTACCCCGATGCTTTACTCAGAGAACTAAGGGTTGAATGGAGTCAGAGCTTCATCATTCTGCAACACTCCAACTTTTAACAGAATTTATTGTTTTATGAGAAATTAAGAATAAACATGTGTATAAATAGCAAAACAGCTGCTTATACCTAGAATTTTAAAAAGCTCTATTATCTGATCATTTAATTGGCTGGCTGCAATTTAGACTGCGTTGTGAACTCCTGACTTGGCTTTAGAGACATTGAGGGCTTTGTTAGGGCTTAACAGCCTGAGGTAAAAGTAGTCGTGGTGCTTTGCAGGGTTCCTAATTGATTGCTGGGTGTGCAGTCTGTATTGGACTGGGTATTCTCATTTATGGTGAGATTTGATCAATGCATTTGTCACATCAACCATGTTTTTAATTAAGCCAAATTGGTTCATATGATAAGCTCCTCTTTTGTTAGTAGTCAAGCTCAATAAATGATTTTAAATAATCAGATGAACACTTTGTAGTTATTTTTTTTAATTGCAAAAATAATTAGGGATATACATTGTCAGTGTGTGTAGGAATCTTTACAGTTGTAAACTTCATAAAGGACATTAAGTAAAGTTCATAATGAGGATAATGTTTGGTTTGCTTACTTCGTGGTATCCATCAGTGTTTTTGGAGTGTTGGTTTGTTAGTAGAGGTTTTGGTTGTCATACCACACACCACCCCATTGCAAGAGTTAATTGATGCAATTTAACCGATCTTAAGAAACTTTGACCTTTGACCATTGTCTTTCAACCTCTAGAAAGTAGAAAGACCCCAAACTGCCCGCATACCAAGAGCTGCATGTCGCTTCTGAGCAAACTTTACACTTTATTTACATGGTAGATGAGGGGACTGTAGAAAAGTAGCTTTAATTGGGTTATTAAAGCACCATCCTCCTAAAAGGTATTTGCACATATAGATATATAGTTATGAAAAATAATTGGAAGTGAGCTCACAGGTCAAAGGCACCAATTTATGTGGTCACTTTGACACACTAAGAGTTTTAATGGGGGTAATATTTCTATCTGTGCTACTCATGGAGGATTATTATTGGTCTAAATGGTGTTGGTGTTCTTTTGTTTGTTCCTGGTGTCCATCGGCTGATTTACTGAAGCTTGGAAATTTAGGGCTTATCTTAGAGGAGGTGGATCTATTTTACATCCTGTTTCAATGTAATGAATGAAAATTTCTCAAAGTGATGTGTTGTAGCTGTGCTGTCTCCACTAGCACCCTATTTCCTTCATTTTGTCATGCCTACCTGGTGTTTTTTGAATAGCAGCTTGATTTTAATGGTGGGCATGTGGCTTAAAAGCCTCATTCTAAACCCCCCAAAAAGTAATAGACTCAATACCTTTCTCTGTTCACTTCAATTCCTTTCAACTGAATCTTTTTATTTTCTTCCTTTATATTCTCTAAGAGACCTTGCTGATTATTGTTGCCCCCTTTCTCAGCTGATGCCTGTTTCAATTTTGCAACAAAAACGCTGCCTCTTCGCTCGCCACAGAAAAGTACACCGCTCTAATGTTAGATCATTTAAGCATATTGTACATATTAAAATAAACTATAATTTTACAATATCATAATAACACCATGTCTTGACTTCACAGTTTTTAAATATGCTTCATTTTAAAGTAAACTGTTAAATATTGGTCCCATCTCAGCTGAATGATGTTACATCCTCTTGGGATCTGAAGTGTGAAGGCTTGTTGTTTCACATTGAAAAGGTGTAAACCTGGCAGTTTGTTGCTGTTTTTCTCTGTAGGGCGTAATCATCTCACAGATAAGATACACAAAGAATGATAGATTATTATTCAATCAATTTAATGAATTCATAAACAAAGGAGTA
>JBAMIG010000003.1:6769808-6781008 GCA_037177335.1 Kiunga ballochi
GTATATGTATACAAACGAGCATCATAATGTTTGATGCAGCAAGGCACAAACAAAAACGCTGCCTGTTGTTTGCATCATCCATCCATTATCTACCGCTTCGTCCCTAACGGGGTGTTTGCATCACATTGTATATATTTATTTTTGTTGGGGTTTTTTTTGTTTTGTTTTGGGGTTTTTTTGGTGGGGGGGTGGGGGGGGGAGTGGGGGTGACAGTGTCTCTGTATTTGTGTATTATGGTAGCAGAGTGTGTAGTAGTTGTACATTTAGCATCGGTTCTGTACATTGAGCTGCAGAGGATTCTCAACAGTGATAACCTCTGTGGTGAAGTATATATAAGATGTCATGTAGCGAGATGTCATCTTTATGACAGCTAACGGTTTTGTAGGAGTGTAGTTTTTTTTCTGAACAAATGGCATGTTGTTATCAATAAATGTTATAAATATATTACCAAGATGCCACATTCCATCCACATTTCCGTCTATGCTGTGTTTACCAAACCCCTGAGGTGAGACATTCATCTTTTTTTAAATTTTGTTTTGTTTTGTTTGCTATTGTTTTCTAACTGCAGTAAAGACCAAATCCTCATCAGATGCTATGTTACCGGTGTCAACCTAAGGGAGAAATTAGCTTTTTTTGTTCTGCTTGTTTTTGGCTCTTTTGTTTTTTTACTGTTACTGGCAAAGTGACATTTCTCTTCTCTCTGTCATTTATTTATGCATGTTTATTGAAATTCTTATCGAATGCAGCGCTACACTGTGACCTACAGTTACCATTAATAAGTGAATAAAAGACTAAACTAGATGTTGACATTAATTATATGCTGATTACAAACAAGGCAAACTCAGAGGTGATGTGAAAGATTCAGCTATAAATAGAGATAAGGAAGGAGAAATGCCATTATAATTTAATCTTTTTTTAAAATGTGCATCAATGCCTGCAGACATGTAATTGAAACATGCATAATACGTCTTGTTTAAAGGCTGGGTGAGCTGAGGGTGTTTTCTCTCACTGTTTATGGAACTCATTTTTGGTTGACTGGGTGTTCTTCAGTTTGACATGATTCAATGATATTTCTGTCAGACATGATTACAAATATGCGTCAACACACTTTACCTAATAACTGATTTCCTCAGGGAATATGTGCAATGTCATGGTTGGAGGTGGTTCAGTCAAGCTAAAATTACTTGAAAAATAAAAAAAAAAAGGATACAAACAAGTATTATTTTTAAAAAAAAAACCTTTAAAAGGCCGTTTACATGCATACTTTTTAAGAACACAAATATTTTATTTTCAAATCAAGCAATAAAAAAGAGATTTTAGCAGAATATACTGATTCTGGGAACATTTATATACATAGATTTAAATTATTAGCTTTGCTGTGTTAAATGACTTCTGTTTATTAGTGTTAAAAAGAAAGGGTGACTTTTACTCCTCTGGGCATCAAATTTATTCTGACCAGCTCTGTCCTGCTCCTCCTACAGGTGGTACTCATGAAGACTGGCACAAGTCACGCCCCTTAGTTGTCACCTACGTCAGGCCAGGAGGTCCTGCAGACAGGTACGAATCAGGATCACTGTAACATTGAACTGAACACACAGCCTCATTCGTGCATAAATATACACAAACATCTGTACTGAAAAATCTATGCAAACACATTCTTGTAGTTTCAGGGGACGGGGGCAAGATATTCCAAAAAAGTGCAGTCTGCAGAAAGTGATTTCAGACTGTCAGTTGCTCTGCAGTGCAGCTTGACCCGCTGGAGTTTAGGAGAGTAATTCACTGTGACCACAGAAGAAGAAACCACAGAGATTACTTGTCATTCCCAGGGACCATCACCAATATACCAACGCCTATGTGTTACTCATAGCTGCAGAAGAATGAGTCACCTCCATCCCTTTAATGATGACATGTGTGTGCATCAGCCTTCATGTTCAAGTAATAATTCATGACATTTCATATAAATGTCAGCTTTGCAACAGATCTCCTGCATATTTTAAGCAGGAATTTATACATATTTACATACCAAACAGCCTTTCAGGGAAAATATTTTTCAATCAGAAACTAATTTTAGTGCTACAATTTCTTATCTCATTTAAAAAGTAAATAAATAACATGTATTGAGACTGTTGATATTCAAACAGGAAATAAACAGAACATTTTAACAACAACCAGCAGCTTACATATGTCAGTTTCAAATGTTTTGAGATATATTTACTTCCTTCACAGCTTCAAAGTGACAACCCAGAAATAAAGCTTTAGGCTTGTGTGGTTAACTTCATAACAAAGGCCTTATTATTCTTTTTTCATTTGCATTGAAAGTTGCATGCAGATGTAGTAATTAGACTTTATATAAACAACCTAATGATGCTACTTTTACCTGCATTTTGGGATTTCACTGTGGACTGTGTCCACATACAGTATCACATTAAGATGACCAGCATCTTGTTTAGACCTGAAGCACACAGGGATTCTTTTCCTGCAACATAACTCCAGCTAAAAAACATAAAATGTAACCCTCTCCTCTGATCACTCAGCAGATTCAGTCATCCCATGCTAGATCTTGGAGCTCTAAGATGTTATTTTTACTCTTCTGACACCTAATTTAATGAGAAATATGCAGCAATAAATCTGACCAGATGCAGAATAACTGCATGAAAGTAATCACTGTATCATGTTTCTCCTGATGAAGTGATTTCATGCTTCCTTGAGATCATTTTTTTAGGTCCTGTGAAATGACATCATGGTGAAATTCAGTTTTGTTACTTTGCAGGTATTCTAAATCTATATATTTGTTTCATAATACTAGCCTTTTTGATTGCTTATTAATGTTTTTTAAATAAATTTGTAGGACCACAACAAATTATTTACTTCATACACCGGTTTGAATTTGACTGACTGGGACTAAGAATAAAAGGTTAAATTCTTATATTTGAGTGTTTTTACCCAGAAGAAAATCATCTTCAGAATGTGGGTCAGTGCTGAAAAAGCAATGGGATATTCATGCTGTATTATACTATTGAAATGGCAATTGCAGAAAATTTAATCCATAGCACCACGCAGTCCTAGGAGCGCTGAGATGTTTTAGCATTACTTGGTGGGAATTAAGGCACCGACTCTGAAAAACTGCAGAGGTTTTAGTCAAGGCCACAAAGAAACAGTTTCACTGTATCATCACAAACAGATGGAAAGCCTGGAGGACCAGAAGCAGATGCCATGTTTTTACCAGAAATTTATATTAGTCATTTTTACATCGCAAATCAACACTTAGAGTTTAACTTCAACCATTCAGACTTAAGTTTTGGTGGTCCATCTTTACTTCCCTTTTAATGCTTATCTTTGTCATTGTGGTGCTGGTTGTGTGCTGAGAGACGTTTTCCCACATATAATCCAGTTCCTGTTGTAATAAGGCTCTGCGGTCTCAGTTTCGCTTGCACCATATTATTTAAAAGCTTGAGTGCTATCAGTGTCTCGTTTTAAAATCTGTGGCAGAGATGGTGACAGCTCTGTTTTCTGTGTGCATATATAAAGCATCTGTCTGTTTCTAATGCAGCTCTCTGCTTCATGATGTTAAAAATGCAGCACACCTATAGTTGTGGGACTGGAAAACTCTACCTGAAACACACCACTGAGTGTTTCTCTCAATAAAAAGGTTGTTTATTAGCTGATACCCCACTGAGATTTTTTAAAAACGGAGGAAAAATGGCTGTGAGGCCTGAAAGCTTAGTGATGTTTCCAGAGTCAGGTTTAAAATTGGGATGAAAAGTTTACTGTAAGTCTCTGATCATAAAGCGGTGTTGTGCTGATGAAGGAACAGGCGTATCTGACAGAACCCTCGTGCATCTCACCTTCCTGCCGGATAATGAGAACTGGCATAGGACTTTTCTTTCCATTGACATGACATCTAGACTACCGCTTGCCTTTTTGAAAGCTCGTGTTTATCTTCTTTACTTTTTCTTTTATCAGCATTTGATTTCTGTCTCCTTCACTGTCCCAGTTTTCTATCTGAGAATCAGCATCTTCAGTGCTGCCTTATTGAACTTTAGAAGAGTTTGATATGACCGGGTGCAGAACAAAGACTTGTCATCTTTATCATAAGCCTGAGAGGGGGAAAAATGTTTATGGGATGTATTTATTTAACATTTTATAATTCAAAGCAACTTTGTTTGGCAATTCATGAGATAATCACTGCAAGGCCCTTTTAAAAACAGTCCTATAGGAACTCAGTTAAAGTTCAATTTATCCAATCAATTATCTGATCCCTGTTAGTTCTTCATATAAGCCAGCTCATAAAAATAATTGCCAAAGAAAACCTCCAGCAGAAACAGGAAGGACAGCTGTCTGCTTTGAATGGATGAAGGTGGAAAGGAAAGGATAGAGGGTTCAACAAGCATCATAAGTTAAAGCAGAGATGCTGACTAAGAAAGAGAAAAACTACCTCATAACAACATTGTCACTTATTTTTTCAGGGAAAATGAAGTGAAAAGCTTACAAACGTGCTGAGTGCATCATGGAACATCCCCCAGAAGTTAAATAAAGGGATGTGTGGGGTAACCAAGCCTCTTGTAGAGTTATCAAAAAGCAAAGTTCAAAGCCTAATCTGAAAAGGGAAAAGAAACGGACCTGATAGCAGAAGGTTCTTCTTTTCATAAAGAAAAACTTTAGGAACTGCCTGAGAGTGAAGTGCTCTGTTTAGGAAAATCATTTTCCCTATAAGATCTTAAAGATTCAGTGGATTTAAAGATGAAATTAGACAAATATTTATTTTACTAGTTGTCAGGACACTGTGGTCATGTAGACTACTCAATGCCCTTTAATTGTATAAGACACATTCATCTATTCACACCCATAGCACTTCTTATTTTATATCCACTTCTGAAGGTTATGTAATGCTTATTATTGATAATAAACATTGATGGATATGGTGAAAGCAGTGTAGGGTTCAGTAGGCTACCCTGCCCTGGACACTTTTACATGCTGTCTGGCAACGCTAGGATAAAATTACTTCCTCTGCTGGTGAAAAGTCAGAGAGAGGTCAATATCATATCCTAGTCCTTCTCAATCTGATCTCTCTTCCAAAGTACATTTGATTGATCCATTTTACTTTCCCTTTTCATTTAAGATAATTGGCCATGCAACCTTAAAGTGAGATCAATAAAATACTTTGACCAACAACATTACCTCGTATACAATAATAGATATTCCACATGGGAATGGTTAAGGCGCCTTAAAGAAGCCTGATGAAGAGGACATGTGGTGCAAGAAGGTTATGGGGAGCAGGATTACAGTGTTATTTAAAGAACTGAGCACCTCTGCTCA
The DNA here is from genome assembly GCA_037177335.1 of Kiunga ballochi. Lineage (NCBI taxonomy): Eukaryota > Metazoa > Chordata > Actinopteri > Atheriniformes > Pseudomugilidae > Kiunga > Kiunga ballochi. The sequence continues at coordinate 6,775,125 of JBAMIG010000003.1, forward strand.
GTTTCTGATTGGCTGAGAAGAACTGAGCAGAGGTTGTTAGACTGGATCAGTGATGTGGAAAGCAGGGATGGAATTATTCTGACAGCGTGGGAAAACAGAAGAGAGGAAGCAAAGAGACACTTAGTGACGGCTGCTGATGTGCACCGTCATGGAAAGTGTTGTTTTCATTTTTAAAACAGTGGTTGTTTATAGACTGAAATATTTAGTGAGGAGCATTTAGTCACATTTTCTGAATAAAGAGTAACATGTTGCCACTGCTGATGATGGAAAGCTGTGTAAAGTCTACAGCTGTCACATGTTGGTGAACAGGACTCTGGTTTAAAGCTTTTAAATGTGTTGTTTTAATGTATTTTTGTTTTAATTGCCTAAAAAAATTGTTTACTAATTGCTCACACTGGTAAATGATTTTAAATGGTTATGCAGGTATATGTTTATTTACATCACATTATAAACAAATTTAGCATAAACTTGAGAAGATGATGACTTATTTAAAAGCTTCTTGCTTGGCTTGGATATAAGCAACCTGATTATCATCTCTGACGCCTTAATGTTTCTTTCTGTTGCTGTCAAATTATTCTTTCAGTTCTGAATATTGATGCTCCAACACTTAAAATACTGTTACATGTCATGCTTTCATAACAAAGTATGAATATTTATGGTGTACCCCACCTATTGCCCAAATCATTGCTGGGATAGGCTCCTGCTACCGTGCGACCATTATTTGAATTAAAAAAATGACCAAATGACTGACGAACTGGCATATTTATCTTGTTTTCTTTTACTTTAGTCATTGCTATATGACTGTTTTTTTTCCAATAAAGGATTGTAGAAAATAAGAAATGTTTGTAGAATATCCTAAAATTCTCATCTCCTGTAGTATCACAGCCGTTTGTGCATTTTTATTCAGGGAGGGTACGCTACGTCCTGGAGATCGTCTTCTAAGTGTGGATGGTGTGCCGCTGCACAACGCCAACCACAGCGACGCTCTAAGTGTGCTGGCCCAGTGCGGCCAGGAGGCCCTGTTTCAGATAGAGTATGATGTCACAATCATGGGTGAGACGTCACGCATGTGAACACAAACCAAACCCCTGGCTTGATGTATTTTGATTATATTTTTAAAAGTTTGTGCTCACTTTTAAAGCCCCATCTGCTCAAGCCTTAGCATACATTGCTAGAAATCCACACCACTTGTTCTGAGCTGGTCAAAGACAGCAAGTATTTCTACATAATTGTTTTAAATCTTGAGGGGAAAGAACTTTGACAGCTTTTTACCTTGTGAAAAGTGCTACATAAATAAATTGTACTTAGTTACACATCAGACTCTGACCTGCTTATATTTGTGAAATTGATTAAATGATTTGTTCTTGCAGCAAAGAGCATGGTTATGCTAACTAAAATCTCCTTTTACCTCCTTCAACCAGACACAGTTACAAATGCATCTGGTCCGCTATTGGTGGAGATTGCCAAAGCACCTGGAGCAACGCTTGGCATCACGCTGACGTCAGCCAGTCATCGAAACAAACAGGTTATAGTCATTGACCGGGTTAAACCCGGCAGCGTGGTGGACAGGTAAAAACACATTTCTTTATAACCAGTTTATATTTGCAGTTTGCAATGAAATTACTGTCAGATGCACAACACATTGATTTCTCTTTAAGTTATGCAGTCCTATCCTAGTTGCTGGTGCCTCCTCTTAAACTCATAAAATAAATAAGGATTGATACAAAATGCTGACACAAGCTCTTCTGAATCAGTCATTCTAGACTGGAGTTATAGTGTAAAACATGGATTTAGAAAAGCAACAGTGATTGCTGCTCTAAAACCACTTGTGTCTTCCTCATTGGCACAGTGTTAACGCACACATTGAAAGTACTCACACTGATTATTTAGCTAATCAAGTGCAATGATCAGCAGCACTTAGCTGCTTCTTAGCTTCTTAAGGTGAAAACAGATGTTTCTTATACGTATTATTCCATGTTTTATTGCTTTTGAAATTAAATTCTGTCATTTTTCATGCATTATAATTCATCTTATTTTCACCAATTTTTGCAAAAAAATTTAGATAAAGTGTTCAGAATAAGTCTCCATTGCTGTATTGTTAGCACCTTGCTTTCAAAATGCTGCCAATTATTCTATTCTATTCTATTCTATTCTATTCTATTCTATTCTATTCTATCCTTTATCCAAAGCGACTTACGTATGATAAGCAATCATTTTAACCCTAGCAACTAACTTAACATGCATGTTTTCTTTAAGGACATGCATGATTAAAATACTTCACATGGACAGTGTCAAATTGTCCTATAATAGAACCTGCATTGTAGCCTCCAGAGTGGAAGCAGGGTAATTAAACTTTATTAATTAAGCCTAATGAAAAGGTAAAATTCCAGTGCATCCAACTAGCTTATTATGCATAGAGTCTGGAGAGAGGTTTGGTTGAAAAAAAATGTTCCTATAAAGATATTGATGATGAACATGTGCAACACTATGTAATGTTAGGTAATTGGTCCTGCACTGTGTTTTGTTATGTTTCCTCTAACCTGAGAGCTGGGGGTGAGCATTTTTTTTTTTTTTTTACATGTTGGCAATACAGTGAGCCTGACTGTGATTTTAATGGAACTGGAGCACAGATAATGTTGATATGGCTTTCTTGAATAAATGCGGTGAATGTTTATCTCACCCACTCGCCTCCAAATCCAGTCCTCCACAGCAGGATTTCAGATAAGCGACGGTTACATTCATATACTTTATATCCTCTCTATTTAAGAAATGCTTACTCACCCTTACACATACAGGAAAAGACATTGCCTATGCCCAGCTGTATAACTAGTACAAACAATATGAGACAGGATATTGCCCCAAGCAGAGCTTCACTCTGGCTCTAAAATATACATGAAGCACTTCAGTGTGCTGTTCAAACGAGTACTGAACTGGACAAGCTGGTTGTTCAGATCTGCAGGTTTACACTCGTCATTTTGTTATGATTTACTGTGAATGACACATTTATTTTTCATATTTGAACAGCAGAGATCATTTTTTATAGCAATAAACAACTTATTTTTTAGTCTGAGCATCAGCAACATAGTGTTTGCTGCTTTATCAGTTTTATTCTTTTGTTTTCAATGTTCTAGATGTGGAGCAATGCATGCTGGGGATCACCTGCTGTCCATAGATGGGACATCGACAGAACACTGTACAGTCCTGGAAGCAACACAGCTTTTAGCAAGCACAACTGAACTGGTCAAGTTAGAAATACTGCCGTCACATCAAACAAGGTTAACTGGAAAACAACACGATACAGGTGGGTACAAACGCTGTGTACAATCCTTCCATCCATTCTCTGTACTGTGTGATGTTATATGATGGACAGGTTGCCAGTCCATCGCAGGGCCACTGTGTAAAATCCACCAAGTTATCAATAGGAGGACTACATGTGATTGCAAACAAAATATGGTTGTAAATGTTTCTGTTTTAACTTTAACATGTGGTTTATATAAGCATGTTATTGCTTGAAATAAATGGAACATTACACGTTTGATTTTCCACTTTATAAATTATATATTGTTGCCAATTTGAGAAAAATATAAAGTTTTTGTTATGTAAAATCAACAATAATGTCATGTACCAAATTAACTTTTCACCTTTAAAAGGGTGCAGGTTGCATAACTTAGGGCAAATAATAAATGTACATTTAGATGACTTTAGTACGGTGGTCAGATCTTATTTAGAAATTAATTCATTTCAGATCTTCAGAGGTGTATGTAACTAAGGGTTTTATTCCTATTATAACATGCTCAGTAAGGTTTTTGTCCCTTATTATAGCCTGTATTGATAATCCATCTGATATATTTGCTTCAATTTCCTTCCATTTTGCTATTTAGGAGGGATTGTATATGTCTATCAATATTTTTTATCTGTGCTGTTTCATAGTAGCACTAAACATTTTATCAGAAATGTAGATCAAATGCAGATTTTTTTTTCTTTTTACTATTGTGGAATAAAATTACAAACTCCTAAAAAGAGTTTTTAGTCAAGACTACATCAGGAATTACTGTACCGTCATCCAGCCTTGTGAAGCTCTGAGCATATTATTGCGACAATCACTGCAGTTCAGATATTTTTATTAAGAATCTTATTTGTTTTTCTTTACTGTAATATTTTATGCAGATTATGGCAGTGTAATTTGATCTGATTCTCTCTTTATCTCCATATTCTCTCCATATCTCCATATTTTCACATGTTAGACATGGATACAGTCACAGATTGTGAAGAGTGATCAACCATCCAAAATAACACATTTTATTAATTAGTAGAATAAGTATAGGCAATTAAAAAATCAGAAATCTGAAACTGTTTCTATCTGGGGAGGGGGCTCTGGTTTATTTGTCCGAACCAAATATTAGTTTAGTTTCATTTTATTAAGTAATTTTTTTTTCTAAATCCGCCAGTTATCTGGATCCCGAATTATTTCCCAGCAGCACTGAAATCAAGTCAGCTTAGAAATAACATGCTCAGCATAAGGGGGTTGTTATAAAGCCAATAATTTGGGGGCCGGATAAACATTTTAGAGAGGCTCCAACCCCCTTAAATAAGCCCAATGATGCCACTGCATGCAGTCTTCCTAATAGCTAACAACTGAATTATAACAAACAGGTTGGTGGACCAAAAACCTATTAATAGCTAAAGAATTACAACTGAGGAGTTCAGACAACAGCTGCAGTGACTAATGTTCGTTATTCCACACTTGGTTTCATTCATCTACAGGCTTCTTGTTTTGTGTTTTTTACATCAGAGCAAAGCTAATCAGACTGACAACAAATCCAAAAGCAGCACGAAAGCTCATGATGTTGCACAAACACATGATGTATCCCCCGTCTGGTATAAAAATGCAAAGACAATCATTTGCAAAGCCAACAGAAGAACGTTCATGCCCTAATGGAGGCTTGTTTTACCAGCTAACACAAGAAGGTTATTGTTTCCCTGTCTGCACTCTTTGCTGCACTGTGCTGTTTACACACTGATGCTCAGTTTGGATCGATGACCCTCCTCCAAAGCTTTTTTACAAAGATTCACACACTTACCAAGAGTGTCTAAGCTCCAATACTACAAAAAGGTTTTTTTTTTTTTTTTGGGCTAAAACAAGGAATTAACCAAATCCATTTAGCTACTGTTGAAATGCTTCAGATTGTCATAACTTTGACTGAGAATATTGACAGTCTCAAGTCATATCATAACTAGGAAAATTACAGGATGTAAAAGCAATAAATGTCTCTGTACTTTGTCACCATTTTTAAAACTTTGGATTTAGATCCAAGCCATCATGTTTTTAGGACTAACTGAGTAGTATCTGTTACTAAACCAGAAAAGAAAGTATTATAAACAATACTAATATGTAGTGTTGCAAAGTAGTTTTTAAAAGCAGTGTATTACACACTTTCATTTTAAATGTTCTGCAATATACATAAAAGTTTAGTAGTGGTATTATTTTCAAATACTTTCAATCAAGCTGCTACAATTTTTTGTTTACCCTTTACACCAAAATTGAGAAAAACTGGGCAAAAACATCAAATATTTTTGTATCTGAAAACATTATTTGACCCGTTGACAAAATCTGAAAAAAAAAACCACTTAATTTTTTATGTATATTTCCTATTTACTGCCATGCCATAGTTCAAATAATTACAGTGGAATCTTCTGCTTTCTGGTATTTACCAGGTTTCAGGAAACCAGTATCATATGCAGAACAACAAGGTTTTAAATACATTTTATAACATTAAATGATAAAAAATGTTCCAGAAAGAGTATGCATTATCAGAATCAGAATCAGAATCAGAATAAGATTTATTGCCAAGTGATTATCATCAGTAGGAATTTGTCTTGGTTC
>JBAMIG010000003.1:6828625-6843914 GCA_037177335.1 Kiunga ballochi
GAGGATGTAATCAGGGCCAAATGCACCACACCCTGGGGATGTGAGAGAGCCAGAAAAAAATCTCACTCCACCACATATACATATATACATGAAGAACTTCTTGACAGAACAAATTTGCTCAGCACAGTATAGCAGCCAGACCACCATTCTGGCTGCTTAGATGCTGGACAAAACAAGTATAAAAAATAAAAATAAATAAATGGGTTGGGGTTTGCAGCCTCTGACCAATTGTGAACATAGAGAACTCCTGCAAAGCGGCTACTTCACCATGGAGGAGCAGACATTCAGAAATGTGAAGAATTTAAACCATTCAGGCTGAAACCAATACTGTTGCTGTAGCAACAGTCAGAAAAGGAGGGATTACAGTATGGTTATATTTTGTGTGGTGACAGTACTGGTTTTACAGTCAAATCTCAACCAAGAGGGAGGATGTGAATTTTATCTGTTAAAAACCATAGATTAGGCAGCCTGTTCCTGAAGAGTGTCTGATGCCACTGTGATGTCCAAGTAGTTCCTCAGGAGAGCTCCCTGCACTCCAAAAGACCACAACCTATTTAGCAGATGGAGTGTAATCTACCCCTTCTTGTACAGAACTATCAGTCCAGTTCAGTTTATTGTTTAAATGAAAATCCAGGTGATTGTAAGACTTTAAATCTTAATGTATGTGCCCAGATGTTGTGAAATGCCCTACAGTCCACTACCAGCTCTCTGGGCTTCCCCATATTGAGCTGAAGGTGGTTCCTTTGGCACCAGTGAGCAAAGCCCTATGTAGAAATTTGTACTTCCCTTTGTCCCTCAGAGATAAGCTCCACAATGGGAAAGTCATCAGAAAACGTTTGTAGCGGCACAGTTTGGAAAACTCAGGGTTAACCCTGAAGTTACCTTAAAAGGAGAAATTGGAGCCAATCCCAGATCCCATCGGACAGTTTGTCAGTCCATTAAATGGCCCACTTCGGGACCAATGTTAGTAGAGTCAGGTTCGGGATATGTCCAACTAATGCCCATGGTGGGACAGTTCCAACTAGATACAGTTAGACTCACTTCACCGCACAACTTGGATATTGGAACCAGCCTTCTCAAGAAAATCTGGACACTTTACTCTGGAGTTGCCCCCAGTGGGAGGTGCTGAGTAGGTGTGGATATGCTGATGGCCACTAGGCTTGATGCCTGTATGGCAGGTATATTGGTCCTTGTGAACAGATAGTCCCCACTTGCTTTTGGGTGGAAGACAGGCTCTGATTGTTTGTGCCTATGCACTAAACAACCGTTTAGCACCCCCACCCTTCTTGGCCATTGAAGGGATTGTTGGAGAGCACTCCCTCAGTGAACTCCTTTATTGGGCTGTGGCACTTCAATGCTCATTTGGGAAATGACAATAAGACCTGAAGGGGCTTGGCTTGAAGGAACCCCCATCCTTGGAAAAGTCTGCAATTCTAGTCTATTTGGGATATCAACAGGCCGATTGGTACTCCGCAGTTGTGATGCAGATGCTGTGGCTGTTTGCCATAATGATAAAAGAGCTAAGCCAAATAGCAGTGCTTTCAATTTACCAGTTTTGTCCAAGTTGCAAGCCTTACCAATAGTCATGAGCTGTGGATAGCAACCATAAGGACAACAATGTGAATACCAGCCGCCAAAGGGAGTTTTCTCTGCTCTGCTTTCCCAAGCTGTCTGTTGGAGACAGGGTGAGTAGCTCAGAGTTGAGCCACCGATTCTTCACTCTGAGAGGAGCCAGATAAGGTGGCTTGAAAATCATCTTGGAAAGCCTCCCTGGTGATGTGCGAAGAAACCCACGCTGAAAGACTTACATCTCTCAACTGGCCTAGGCCTGCCTCAGGATTCCCTCAGATGACCAAGAAGTGGCCAGGGAAAAGGAAGTCTGGTCTTCTATGCAATTCAACTCCAAATAAACCAAGTAAGAAATGTCCTCTTACTCTAAGTGATCCCGAGGAGGACATGTATTCTTATGGTTTTCTTCTTGCAAACATTTGTTCATGTGGCAACATTTACTAAGCACGGGGGTGTAAACTACTATTTGTCAATTATGACATGATACTTAAAGGGTTAGCTACTACACTAAGTGCTTAAATCTAACGTAATACTTATTTTATTCTACAGTCATTTGGCAGCCATTTTTTATCCAAAGTGACTAATATGCAATAAATAATCATTTGACCATAGCCATCAACCTAACATGCAGGTCTTGTGGGTGTGAGGAAGCTGGACCCATCACATACAGAGCTAGAACATGCAAAAGCCTCTGCTGACTAACTGATTATTGTTGTGCAGATCAACACAAAGAAAGTTGTTTTTATTTATTTATTTTGTGAACATGCACTTCTACACAGTAGTGTTGTGGAGGAGGACAGTATGCAAACATCTATGTGAAACATGTGTTTCCTGGTCCTATTTTAAAATTGTGTAACTATGTCAAATCTGTGTGTGTACATTCAGCTTCTGCTGATTTAATTATCCATGTGGATCCACTGTTATGTAACAAGTCCAACACACTCAGAACATGCATCAGAAACCATGGCCCTATGTGGAAGTACTGTAAAACCCAGTTACATGACTGTGTATGCAGATCGCCATGCACACAATATGCTTTGAAATGCATTGCAAACACACAGCTGGTGGTGGTGGATGTTTTCTTCTGTTTTTATAAACCTACGTCAGATAGAAAGTTCCCAAAGTACAAGAGAAACATCAGGAAATCCACAATAGACAAAGAGCTACATCAGTGATTCACATTTAAAATCTGATGTGTATTTCCTCATTAGTCTATTAAGTAACAACATATTTGCTATCTTTTTTTTCTTTTCTTTTTTTCAGTTTACAATAAAATCCAATAAAGCACTTCAAATTTTGGCTTATGTTTTAGGTTACATAGGTGAAGTAAAATATACAGTAGTTAAATCTACTTTCTGTTCAAAAATTTGTCAAAACTTTTAGTGAAGCACAGTGAAATTGCAGTATATGCACTTAACAAACTATATTCCATTTCCCTCTGTAAAGTGTTAACATTTTGATTTCACATCAATAAAACAACCCCATTCCCTTTTTCTCAGATATAATTGAAACAGCCAATTGCATGTGTATGTGTATATGATGATCTGTGATGTAACCCTGACTCTGATCAACTGTGTGCTGATACTAAATCCAGCATTTCTTCTTTCATGTTTATATGACTTTGCTAGATTGTAAAGAGTGTTACAAGAGATGCAGCTTCAGTCTGAAAACAGTTTTAAAATATTTCTGCTGTAAGACAAGTAAAAGTGAACACATTGCATCTCACACCATATCACAGGAACCCTGGGATCAAAGCTGCCAACATTTTATGATATAGATCATCCATATTTCTCTTGAATTCCACTTCCTGTCTCTTTCTATTTCTGACTCTGGGGCAAAAGGTCAACTAAACATGAAACCCAACATAACAGATTTATCTTTTTCCTCAACAGTGGGTTCCTTCAAAAAATTGCTTATGTTGGATAACATGAAGGAAATAATCATTACAGCCATAGCTATATTTGTGCACTTCCTGGTAAAAACTATCAGGATAAAATAAGGACTCAAGATTTGTGACTGGAGACAAGAACTTTCATTCATCTGCGACTACTTTGTAATATAAACAGACATGTCAAACATGTCATTTATATACCACTCATGTAAATGCACTTTTATGGGTATCGTTAGTTGAGAAAAAAAAAGTAGAAAAACTTCCTGCCAGCACTGCTATTAAGGGAAAATTACAGTCTGGGAAAAAATGCAGTGTTTAATACCCAGCCTCAGTTAATCACCAGAACGTCAGAGCCTTTACCACTCGCTGTGAAACGGATGTTTGAGTCAAAATATTCCATAAACTGAAGCTGCTTCCAGCATCGTCTCTAGCCACTTATTGTCATTGTTTATTAAGAGTTGTGGCTAGAGTTAAGGGCTGCCTTCTTCCTTATTTGTGTGAGAGAGACTTTTTTTGTTGCATAATCACAGGCTGGATTGATTTAAAGATCCCACCAAGCTCTAAGTTTGGCTAAACACATTATTTATGTATTAGCATAGAAGTACTCAGCCCAGCGTCTTGAGTTTAAAAAGACATCCTCAGATTATTTAATGCATAACAATGTGGCTGCAACAAAGGCTGAGATGTAAAAACACCAGTTGTTCCAAAGCTTCAGTGTGGGTTTACTCTCCTTCATGGTTATTCTTCAGGTTTACTGGTTTCCTCCCAGTCAGGTTTACTCAGAATTATGTACGATTGCCTGATTTTTAATAACTTTCTCTTAAAAATTCCTTATTTAGTCTTTCTACTGATTACATTGGGGTACTCTCAAGTTTCCAAAACCCTGAGGATAGCAAAGCATGTATTACTGGATTCAAACAGTTTATTTTTCAAGCCATTCATTGCTTTCACAAGAAAATAAATAAATAAATTAAAATAAATAAAACAGCTGTGATCACTCCCCTGAAATGCTTCGAGTACTTTGAATCTTATATTACAGACTTTGAGGGATTATAGGTAATTAAACTGTCAAGGGGATTTTAGCACATTAGTTCCACAAGTTGGGAAACTGAACTTGGCAAGTGAAAGTGTGAGAAAATATTTTTCCAGACATAAATAAAACACAGATTTCATTTTCTGAAGACAAATTTATTATTAAGAAATAAAAAAAACAAAAAAAAACAACATTTTTTATAGGTTACAGGCAGGTGATACAACTAAAGAATGTAAAACCTTTCAATTAAAAAAAATGTCTTTTTTTCTTCAGCAAGAATAAAAAACATTTTACCCATGTACATTATCCAACAGGAAGGGCTAGAATACATTGTAATGAAAAGACAAGACGTTGCCAATGGAAACCGCAAGTTTGATGACAGAGGATCTGGGGGGGAGAAGGGTATGCTGTACTCCCTTTCCAAAAACCCGATCACATCAATCATCTGAATTTAATAAATTAGTAATGGATCTTAAAAGTTACTGATACTTTGAGTTGCTTGATTACACAGTTAGAGTACAGATTTCCCAATAAATATAGCTCAGAAAAAACAGGAAGGATGTAGAGTCAACATCAACACATGCTGAATCATCTCGATTTACCCTAAATATCTTATCCTTTGGTCCAAAACTGCTTCTACATGATGGAAACAAAACCCATTACTAAATCCTGGACACAAGCTGGTATTTTTGAGATTTAGAAAATTAAATTTGGGCCAAAACTGCAGTGGAAAATAGTCTCTATTCCCTTTTCCCTGATGATGCACTGAAGAGTGATTTAGACAAAGGCCTTGATAACGGGATAAAAGATATGTTTATATTTTGTAAAAAAAAAGCCCACATCTGATATGTTTGGCTTTTACTGAATTTACCACTACAGCAGAGGCAGCTATCCCAAAAGTACACAAAACATTGTCAGAATTTATTTCATGACAACCAAATTAGACCTAAAGTCATTTATGAGTGTTTGAGTTTTGGTTTTATAATTTAGATAAGATGCCAGATGATCTTTTAACACTTATTTAAGTGCAGCATGCTCACATGTACACAGGTGAGTAGAATACAGTGGGCTTTGTGGTAGTGTGACTATGTCACAAAAGAAAAAGTATTCTGCTTCAATTTAACCAAGTTTGCATTGCATTTTAAAATCCAACAATCTGATTCAACAGTGGTTTGGTTTCCATGTTGTGGATGGTTGTAATAAACTGGACCCTGAAACACAGACTTTTAAATTTAAAAAAGGTACGACCACTTTTTTTTTATCCTTTACAGTGTATTGCACATGTCAAGCCTTCAAATACACAATGTTTGGAATACAAAAGGCAAATGTGAGACACATAATTAAAATGAACCCCTCCAAAAACAAGAAAAATGGCGGGAAAAAGAAACCATTTCTTTTTATTAAAGCTAAAAAATAAATCTTCAGAAACTTTTACATTCACCCGCAGGTGATGTTCACATTTTAAACATTCGGCGGTAAAAACTTGTGCATTGCTAATGCTTCGCTTCTCTTGCAAATTCATCTTCTCTGAGACAGATCGGTTAGCTAAGGTCAACAGATGGTTTACATACGCTAACTGACAGGAGTGTAGGAAGGCAGAGGGGCTGGTACATACTGTAAATACACATCGAGAGGCAGAATAAACTGATAAATGACTGCATTAGTTATTACTGGTTGGGTTTTCCTACTAAAAGAAGGATCTTTGCACCAAAAAAGTGTGAAAGATTTCAGATAAAGATATAAAACACTTGTATTTTTTAGCACTGCTACTTATTAAAAAAAAATGCATTATATGCATTTTTAAAAAAATATTTGCGTTTTTGAAATGAGAAATCTAAACTACTCAGAAATTTTTAACTTTCTCGCAGACAGAATTATGTCATTCTACTTTTGGTCGTTTACATTTTACCTTTGTGCAAAGACCCTTCAGAGGAACCACGAACCAGATCTGTACAAAAGTTAAGTAAAATGAAGCTTTGTTTCTGCGTTTAATGGCAGATTAGCTGTACAAAGACGACTCGTTTAGGAAAAGTTGTATGAAAATATATGTCTGACGTGGATTTGATTTCCCAAATCCTTTTCAATGATTGAACTACTTTTATCTACTTGAAATGAAAAATGATTGAAGCTGAAATGAGAAATGAAGTCCTGGTTTCAATGTCATTACCGAAAAGTTGTTGGTCAAATTCTTGCATATTGTTTTTACTCTGTAACTTGAAGGTTGAATCCTGTTTGAATATGTTCTGACAGTACATTGATATTTACAAGAGGTTCCAGAGGACTCTGATTTTATCAATGAAAGTTCATCTTTTTCTTTTTGGCCTTGACATGAAATCCAGATTATATGAAGAAAGCAAAGGAAAAATAAACAAATCTCACATTGACTATTTTTGCTTCAACTGTTGACCAACAACCATAATAAAATATTAGTTCAGTCTCTGTCGTCTATAGCTTAGTGATTTTTTTTGGACACTGCAGCTTTGCAGTACGTAGAAGCAGCACAGGGAAGGTCCTGAGCGGATGGTCGCTGGTGAAACTACACATGGAAACCCCTTATTACATACATTAAAATGATTACAACAATCTCTTGCATGATCTGCTCTCAGTTGTTAACCACTCACATCATCAGTATTATGGCCCCTTGTTACTGTTCTGAATGTAATGTAGTTTTGTCATAACTAGTAAATGAAAAAGAGAAAAAAAAAAGCACCTACTCAGTTGGAAATAGATGTGTGGTGACATGCTGCAGGGTATAGCACTTCCACACCTCATCCAAAATAAACAGAACCTGGATGCTACATCCTGTCCATCTCCTTACCGATGTCAACATTTCATAACTTCTGCTAAATGTACAACATGTCCAATCCAAAAAGTACAGATTAGGACAAATTCAGGTATATACTTTGTGTAACCTTTACTTCTGCTTTGGTTTTCTTTGGCTTTGGATACGTTTAAATTGAAACTTTTGCAAATAATTGACTTATTTCTGCTCCGATGGTCCAATTCTAAATGATGATCCCATTTGTTAACACCAAACCGAAGCCCCTTTTTATGAGCTAGTTTTAACAAACAAACAGGCAACAGGATAATTTGCAGAAAGAAAAACTTTCAGTGCCTGACTGATGTATCTGCAGCCAGTTGCCACATTTCAGTGTCTGGAAAGCAGTTTGACACTCAGATGAGTGAACAATTAGTGACATGATAGTTGGCAGCTGGCTCGAGTACCCTGTTTGGCTGAATTTGACCTAATTATATCATTTACAGAAGAGGAAAAGCTATAAACTCCAAAACGCCTCCAAAACAACACATGGAGCCATTGTAGAATCGCATTATTTCTGGCTGTACATCAAATTGACCCACACCCCTTTAAAGAGGATATCAAGGAAAAATAAATCAACTGCATCGTATGAGTGATGCTGATGATAACAACCCTTGGACCAGGAATGATGAAATGCGCAATGGAGGCTGGACTACAATGGCTGCCACCGTATACGAGTGATTTGTATAATAGCTTAGTATTTTCACCAGATGAAAGAAGTGTTCCTTCTTCTATGTAAAACTACAGCAATTCAACAGTGATACCAATAACAATAAAAAATCTAAACACCGACAGAGGAAATAAGAAACTAGTAATAATATTAATAATAGTGACTACCTCTGCGGAAAAAAAAGAAACTTAAAACAAAAAATATAAACATATTCAATCCAAAACTTTAAGCCGAGAGCGCCTAGTGCAGTCACGAAAAGTACTGTAAACTGGTCTAGGACAGAGAAAGATAGATAAAGAGATAGATATTGATAGACTGATAGCTACTACTGTACAGTACGCCACAAACAACACACTCAAGGGTTGAACCTCCACACTTCAAATCCTTTCAGAACCTTCTCTCCTTATCCAGGATGGACTGGCCCAACAACATCGCGATGACAGTTTTCCCTTTGACCAGGTTTTTGATGGAAACATGGGGATACTTTGTGCAAAGGTGCATTCAGGAACCGGGACTCTGCTTAGATGAGGACGTTGACAGATTTTCTTTTGATTTCTACTGTCAAGTGGTCATAAGTTTAGTACATTTTCAGAATCATAATTGTTACCAAACTGGCTGATTATTGATAGTCAAAGGACAAAAAAGATGGCAGTGAGGAGCATTTCTCTCAGGTGGCTGCAGGATATCAAATTTAGGTTTCAGCAGGTCTATTTTGTCCATCATTCATCAGTTACTCGTTTCCTCTCAACAGAGCCTCTACTGAGCTTAGTCGAGCAAAATAAAGCTATACGCTATGGCACCTGGCCTCAGGTCATGCACCCACTTCCAAATGCATTCCCAAAAACCTCTGTTTTTATACCGCGGCTACAAAAAGAAAACCTATTTATTCCAGGAATTGAACCTGTTTTTTTTAACAATGAGTAATTTGAAACGGTAGCTGGTGGAACACCAGATACCTTTGCATATAAACAAAGGCTGATGTAAATTTGCCGCCCCGAGGGACACAAAGTCACGTGAAATGTTGAAGAAAAAAAAAAGGCAAGAGTCAGAGGAAAAACCAAAACGGCTTGCAAGTTAGTCAGAATTTAAATGTTATCACTGACCTCTTTAGAGAACAAACCAACAGCAAACTACCTCTCAAGTATTCCTAAAAGATTTGAAATGGGAACTTTTTTTTTCCTTAAAACCCTTATCAGTCCACCAGAGAGACACAGACAGACAGACATAAAGCTAACTAGCTTTAGAAGCATTTTAGAGGACAGGAGAGGAGAGGAGAGCGATCTCATGGAGAGCCTCCGCCTCATTCCTTTACATCATAGTTTCTACAATGGTGTGAGTGGGAGCTTTCATCAGAAGGCCCTTGTTCCCATTGGGGTCCAGCGGGTAGGACAGATCCTTAGGGCCACGATGGTCTGCGGGGCGGGAGCTGGCCCCGCCACGAACTGGGGCTGCCACCGCTTTAATCCTCTGAGGGGTAGAGAGGATAGATGTGAGGTAAGGTGATGGGAGAAAAGAGAAAAAGGGAAGGAGAACAGATGTTACTGAGACAGCTATAAAACCAGAACAAAATCAAGATACTGGCTGAACGACGACATTAATAACAGACCAGAAAGAAGACCAAGACAAAAGTAGTTTCCACCTTTTCAGTGAGACAAAATAAATGGATGGTTTTGGAATAAAGAAAATGCACCCACCTCAATGAGCGGCCCATCTGATCGGATGATCTTAATGACAACCACCATGGGGATGCAGATCATGGAGGCCAAAGCCAGAGTCCAGCCTATTCCAATGGCCCAGTCAGGGTACTGATACACCTTGTTGTACGTCAATGGCTTGTATTTGACCAATGAGAATATAAAGCAACCCTGTCATGATAGAAGAACATGTTAAAACCAAAGTTTACTCCTAATCTTATTTTCTGAGGAAAATATATCTTCATTGCTTTAAGAACAATGTGATTTGCTTTTATGGCATGTCAAATAAGCCATGGTTACCATGCACAGTAAAGGAGTGACAACAGTCCAGCTCCATTTCATCCAAGGATTTGGTCTGTAGCCAATCATGTCCTCAATCGCATCATAAAAATTATCAACGCCTGTGAAGACAAGAAAAAAAACAAAAAAAACAAGCGGCTCAGAGGCAGAATTTATCTCCAATAATTCACAGAATTGTAGTTAAACTGAATTCAATACAAACCAATTACTGTTTCTATGTCAGTTTAAAGCTAAGTTCTTCAGCTCCGGTCCTCGATAAACCACCGCCCCACTGGTTTTTAGGAGTTTCCCTGCTTCTCACAGACTTGGATACCTCTTAATTCAAGTGAATTCCGTGTCAGGGTTTTACGAGTGAATTTTCAATGCATCTTCTTTTCTCTCATTCTCCCTATTCCTTTGTCATGTCCATAACAAAACAAAATGTTTGCTCTGTACCAGCATAATGTCTACCTTTTGCTACCTGGGTTTAGTAGGACGTACTTCTATTCCAATATGAAAATCTTTTTAAAACTGAGTGGGTGTGTTACATAGCAGTGCAGATTATATGAAGAGAATCGGCCCATCATGCTTCAACAAGCTTACGAACAAGCTTGTTATTGAGCCATTGACATGGACCAAGGGACGGGCTAAACACTCCAATACAGTTACCTTTAAGCAGTGGAGCTCAAAATCTCTGGCTAAAGGTGATGCTTTGACTCACACAGAACCTTGTTTGTATCAAAAACAGCTTGGTTACATGCTCCAAAAAAATAAGGAAGCAGTAGCACACCATGTAATCACTTACAGGAAAATTAAACTGAAAAGTAAACTGATGCAAAAAAACTCAAGTCTAAAATATTCTGTGATCGCATCCAAACTCCCCTTGGCTACACGTGATAAAATAGCTATGATCTTACTTAATAAACTGTGATACATGTATCTATTTTTATCAAGGTCTTAAGGAGATAACAGACAAGCAGCAAAGATGTCCAGAGGACAGAAATATCCTGGACAGCAGACTTATTGTTAAGGTTCACACAGCAGATTTGCTGTGTGAACCGTAACCTATGACATTATTCCCAAAGCATATCTTTTTGTCTACATATTGTGGTTTAATACTTACCATAAACCCAGGCAACAGCTATACATTCAAAGAATGCCACCCACAGAAGGCACACGCCGCTAGCTGCATAGTAGTCGAACAGCTGGAAAACATACATGCCACCCTGCAGAAAAGAGAGAGAGAGACACAGAGAGAGAGAGAGAGAGTTAGGCCTCCAAGCTTCATTTAGAGTGATTTTACCTTTAATATCAGAAATAGTCTTGATTTCAATGTGTTAACTGTGCATCCGAGAGGATTTTATGCTCTTAAGAGACAACAACTCGAGCTTTGGGTTAAAAATAAAATGTGCAGCTGGCATGTTCGCACGTGAGAAGTCGACTTTGTGCAGTACATGCCCTTTTGTCCTCACGAGACCAAAATGAAGACCAGTCATGGGAATCTGAGAGTCGAATGAGGCCAAAGCAGCCATAAAAAGATGTTGTCATGGGAATGGAAGAGCGAGGGGAGGAAGAGAGGGAGGCTGGGTGGTCAGAAGGTTGCATGTTGGGTGAGAAGAGATGGAAAAGGTGAAGAGAAAAAGTGCATGAAGGTGAGCAGGAAGGACCCAGGGTAAATGGTATGTTTTTAAAGATATTATCAGACAAAGAGGAGAAATATGAGCCTATGAATGATCAAAGACTAATGTCATATATTTAGGTTGCATTGCAGAAACTAAACACACTGAAGTGTGTGAGCAATTTGTGAGATTGTGTGAATTACTCTGGAAAAAAAAATGAAAATGTCAAGACAAATGTCTTTCAAGTCAAGTCTGATGACAAAAAAGGAGTGATAGTCAAATCAGAGGAAAAAAAAAAAAATGTGAGAAGTGATGACAAGAAGGAGAAACAAAAATAGAAGAGGAGGAAGAAATGATTTGGAAAGTCTAAATCAAGTGTGCAGGGCTGTAACTATAAATACCAGAGGATGGAAGGGAAGTTCTCATGACTTTATGGCATAAATAGTTCCTGATTGTCTCTAGGGAGACTGACACTTAAAATCTAACAGTGGTTTCTTTTGTCAGGAGCCTGAAATGAGGTCAGTCTACATGTATGGTTGTTATCATTGGAAGTTATTTCTGTGGCTCCAAGAAAAACATTGAGGACTTTAATGTTTATAGGCCCTAATACAAGCTGAACTTTACACTTTTATAGTTTCTATGACATTTCATGATGCCGTTACCTTGGTGACCATGGTGAGTCCAAACAGGTAGCTGATGCAGCAGATGACAGCGATGAAGACCTCTCTGCGGTAACCCTTCCTTAGGAAGGACGGATACAGATCCACCAGTGATGTGATCTGCCCTTCCACCTCCACAAACTGCAGACAAAGAGGCTCAGTCAGCGTCACAAGCCCTTCAGTTTACCAGCTCTTCTCATTCTCCTGCTCTCATTCTCTTTAAAAACAACACTGGTCTTTCTGAAGGATTTTTTTTCTGCATTATTGAACAACCTCACCTGCTGAAACTTGGCAGTGATTTGCTGTGAGAATGTGGTTTTGTTGTGTTCACATGCTGGATGACTGTGCTTTTGCTTGCTCATACAGGTGCACCAAGCTCAGAGCTTATTTTCACGCCTGCACATGTAAATTGTAGCTGGAGATTATAGATGAGGCTTTTTTTTTTTATTGGCTTAGCTTAATAAAATGCTTAAAGGAATCTTCAAACAGCACTCAACATCATAAAGTTTTGAAGTGTGACGTCTGTTTTTCTTTGATTTTTTTTACTTAACTAGTATTGGATGTGTTAAGTATTTGAGTTTTTTGCTTGCCTAGCAGGCTCAGAGTAATCATTTTCAGCCTTTGCTGTAGAGGTTTTTGTATTACGCTCCCTTATTCATTTGGTTTTTTTTTTTAGCAGAGGCGTATTCAGGGACATTACATACTCCTACACTGAGCAAGCAAACCGTTAACTGTCAAACTGTGGTTTCCAACATGCCAGTGAACAAAACATTTACAAACGTGCAATCAGCATTTCCTGCAGTTTAGCAGCGACCCGTGCAAGAAAAAAAAAAACTCTCAGCTGACCTGACTGTCGAGGCCAAGCAGCAGCAGCATAATGAAGAAGAGGATTGCCCAGAGTGTAGGAAAAGGCATCATGGTAACAGCCTTGGGGTAGGCAATGAAAGCCAGACCTGGACCTGTAGAGGAGAGGGGAGGGGGGGCAAGAGTAGAAAGAAAGTGTGGGGGAAAACAACATTAGAATCATATGATAAAATCATCTGATCTGCATCCCTGTGGGGGGAAAATGATGAGCCCCAAACAATAGAGACGCAGAGCAGTATGTGGATAAAAGCACACACATTTGCTAAAATTCTGTTAGAGTGTTTTTATAGGACATGTGTTCAAAATCTTAACGTTTTTATGTGCTATGCATGTGTACTTACCTCCATCTTGCAGCACATTATGACAATAATAACTGTATGTGTGTAACACACTTTTTATGTCATTAGCATAAACATTAAACAAAGTCATCTTCAAATATAATAAAGGAAAATCTAAACAAGTCTAAGTATGCTAATGCATGTTTTTACATAACTGCACTTCTGTGGAAATAAGTTTGTTATGAAAGAAATCTTGCAGCATTTTGTCACCAAAACCAAACACAGAAAAAAAAATCAGCTTAAACATTGCATTAATAACCAGTTAAGCCTACTTCAGGCAAACTTATTACAAAAAACACATCAAGCACATCATGGTTTGTACAGTGTATCAATGCCTTTGGCACTCGAGGCATTTTGCATCCCCGTCCGAATTAACATGACCCCCCCCCACCTCCTATGAGGAATGCAAAATAACCATTGCAAAAACAGCAGCAGATGCAAACTGAATGATCAAATAGAAAAGCCAAAGCTTTTTGTCCGAATGTTTGTTTTGTTTATGAGGTCTTATTTGACACTGATGCTACATTGGGAAGTATAAAACAGAAGTCAAGGAACAGGGAAGCAGCCATAACAGCAAAACAGCATTGCAGCTGGTAGCAAATATCTATCAATATGTTCCATTTTTGTAACATGACAAGGCATCCAACCAAACACCACGTTGACTCAAAACTTCCGATCCTGCATGGAAACAGTGTTAAAAGTGGCTCGTCTGTGTCAGGCTTACATGACATTTACTGGAATTTTTAAACAACTGGCTTTCCTGCTCTTACTTACTCATAGTCTGCTATCTGCTTAATCTACCTTTTAAATAAAATTTAAAAAAAAATCACAGGAACGTGGACACACATTTCTCAGGTTTCACATTACATACTGGGCTTCATCAGATTCCATTCTAGTTTTTCATGGATCCTCAACCCACTCGCCAAACAACACAGATATTGCACAATTCTGCAAAGTCAGAATTGCGAGATGGTGCTGCAAAATTGTGCAATTTTTATACCGACTGGGCTGGCAGCGTAGACAGTTTTTATGGAAATCGGCTGATCTTGGTGCATTAAATGAAGTCTCATAATTTTTTTTTTTTTTTTTAACTTTTAATTTGAACATTGTCTTGATTCTAAGTATTTATTTCCAGGTTGTTTCTCTTTTGCTTAAGATTAAATCTCTCAAGTAACTGAAACATGAAGGATTAATCAATCAAAAAAGTAAATTAAGCTTTAAAAACATTTAAGTTTAAGTACTTCTTAGAAAGAAATGTGTTGTTTTACATCTCCGTTAGTGATTTAACACCTTTTGATTTAGAGTACCATAACTTGTGTGCACAGAATAAGTCAACAGTCATTACTTATTTGCTTTGGGGTTAAAAAACAAACCTTAATGAATTACTTGAAAGATACTTACAGCCCAAGTAAATTGGGTTCCTTAGTTTCCTCATGAGACTGGCTCAATACTTTATACTGTAAAATATGACCATTAAAAGATGGTGGCACTTAAAAGGTGCACTGAAACTTGACTAAAATGACCAGAGAAAATGTAAAGATAGAGGCAAAGAGAGCAAAAACCGGGACACAGTCTGTTCTTCCTTTTGACAGAAGAGGGAAATATTTAGCCACTTAGTTTTGCAGATAGCTGTGGATTCTGTTCGATGTAGTTCAATGACCAACCAATGAGCCCAAATGAAGGAAGCCACAATGATGGTAATGGACTGTCAGGTACCAAAAAGAAACATCTCAGAGCAAAAACTCTAATGGCACAAGACAAACCCGTAAACCCTTTGCTCAACGGCTTGTGTGTAAATGCATCCTTCAGCACGAGCGTAACTCTGTCCTCAGCTGTCCGGCGTATCTTCCCCCCC